>LZPB01000015.1:65742-89440 GCA_001676865.1 Ceratocystiopsis minuta | reverse complement strand
CCCCCTCTTGTGCGCTTTCTTCGCTTTTCTCCCGTCTCCTCCTGCCCCCCCCCCCTCCCAGTCGATGCAGGGCATGTTTGCAAACGCCACTCGCCGTCCTCTCCGTGCTGCTGTCAGGCTCGGACGTCCTTCCAGCTCGCTCAACAGCACCACCTAGCAGAAACCCCGCACGCGTCGTGTGTCTGCAGGCGCCCGGCGTCGCGAAGCCCTTCCTCTCCGTCCCGACTGCGGTGGCTCTCGGGCTCCATGCAAACCTCACTCTACTCCCCCCCCTCCCACTTTGCGCGGCAACCCAGCCTACCGGGCCAGCGCCACTGGGGCGGCCTCTCGATCTTGGCGCTCTCCTCGCCTTCCGACGCACGCGGCGCCCGAGCCGAGCCGGCCGCCGACGCCGCCGCTGCTGCCGCCCGCGTCCAGGCGTATCCGTCTCCGCCCATGTCCGGGTCTCCTCCTCTTCCGCCGAAACCAAGTCTCGAGGCCGGTGAGCAGCACAGCGAGGGAAGACGAAGCTATCCCGCCACGGGCTACGATGCCTACCGCGGTGGCGCTACGGCCCCCACGGCCACGCCGCCGACGGCTGCTGCGCCGGCCACAGCGGCCGCCGCCGGCCCGGCCCTCCCGCGCGACGCCGACTATGCACGGCACCACCCCGACGCAGCACAGCCCTATGGCTTCCCGCCGCACCACCCACGACAGCAGCAGCAGCACCCGCTCTCGCTTCTCCCACCACACCATGCCCCGGCGTACCCTCCCGAGCCGCAGGACCGACTGCCGTATCCCGGGTACGGGCGCGCGGACGAGGCCGGCTTCCCCCCGCCGCTCGCCGCCCTGCCCGGCTCTTCCTACCCGCCACCACAACCACCGCACCAGCAGGCCATGACCGGCTATTCTTCCTACCTGCCCCAGCTGCCGGGCCCGGCCTCGATGCAGCAGGGCTACCCGCCGACCTGTCTGCCGCCGGCCCCGTCTCAGCAGCTTCCGTCGCCCGTGGCCGGCTCGTCGATGGTCGACCCCGAAGGCTCGCCCAAGACGCAGAGAAAGACCAAAGGGCATGTTGCTTCGGCCTGCGTGCCCTGCAAGAGAGCCCATTTACGGTAAGAGACACGCTTTCCCCCGCGAGGTCAAGAGCTGCTTTGCTGACGTTGTGTTTCCCAGATGTGACGGTACGTGCCTGCTGGGAACAAACAGGATTCGAGCGGAGGTAGCTCCCTACTAAACAGCAACAGCCCAACGACCGTGCTCGCGGTGCTTGAGCAACGGCAAGGAAAGCGCGTGCATTGACGTGCAGCACAAGAAACGGGGCCGCCCGCGGCTCCGCGAAGACCGGGACCTGGGATACGACTTTTCGGGCCGTGGACTTTCGGCCGGCGGCCATCCGGCCGAGGCCTCCGGACACCGATCCATGCCGCTTCTGTACGGGCCGCCCGCCATGGGCTCAGGGTATGGAGTCTTGCCCCGCCGGGGCCACGCCGCGGCCGCGGGCTACCGGGTGGTGAAATCACAACGTGCTGATCCTGTGCTTCCAAGGTATCACCATCTCGAGCGCGCCATGGGAGCCGACGCCGGCGCCGGCGGCGGCGGCGGCGGCGGCGGCGGCGGGTACGCGGTCGCGGTCTCGGCGCTGTCGGCCGGGCCGCCGCCGCCGGAGCCGGCGGCCTTTCTGACCATGGACCTGGAGATCGGCAACGCGTCCAGCGCCTTTTCCGAGGCCATCGGGCGCGCCGTGTCGTCGACGGGGGCGCTGCACATCCTCGACGTCGTGGCGCCGGCCGAGCGCGACCGCGTGCTGGCGCTGCAGCGGCAGATGCAGGGCGCGCGCCAGCGCAAGGACCCGCAGTACCTGCCGCCGATCTTTGCGCAGCGCGACGAGCAGCGCGTGCTGCGGGCGCAAGGGTTCGCGCCGCAGGACCTCGCGCGCTTCGCCCTGGACTGGCACGAGTTCTTCACCTTTGTCGCCGCCGACGGCCAGCAGCGCACGTTCCCCGTGCGCCTGGGCCTGGCCAAGCAGGACTCCATCTACTTCATCGTGCTGCTCCTGCAGGTGGCCGTGCGCCCGCCGCCGCCGCCGCCGCCGTCGCGGGACTACCCATCGTATGCCTACCCGCAGCAGCAGCAGCAGCAGCAGTCGATCTACGCACAGCCCCCGCCCGTGTCCGCTCCGTTTGACGCGGGCCGCCCGCTCCGCGTGAGCGAGGCGGCGGGCCTGGTGCCGCCGTCGTCCCACCGGCCGCCGTCGGCCTCCTACGGACCACCCCCCGCGCCGGGCCGGCCCGAGTACGGAGCGGGCGGCGCCGGCGCGCCCCATCCGTACCCGACCCCGCGCGGGGAGCCGGCGACCATGGGGCCTCTCTCGCACCGGCAACGACAGCAGCAGCAGCAGCAGCAGCAGCAGCAGCAAGAACAACCGGGTGGCGACAGCAGCCCCTTCTACCAGCTGCCGCCTATACGCAGCCAGCAGCACGAGCCGCCGCCGCCGCCACCGCCGCCGCGGGACGATACGTCGCGCGTCGACATTGGCGGCCTGATCGACCGGCCCGAGTCGCCCAGGAGGCCGTAAACGCCCTTTCCCTTCGTTTCGTTTATCTTTTGTTGTGTGTGTGTGCATCTTTTCTTTTTCAGATGCATCCCTATCATCGATTTTATCCATGTTGGGTTTGTTGATTTTTTTTTATAGTCACTGGTCCTTTTGTTCGAGGGAGGCCTAGCATTGTTTTTTTTTTCTTTTTCTTTTCCGATTTTATTCTGTCTTCTCGTTTTCCTGTTTGCTTTCTTTCTGCAGAGACACGATCTGTTTGTTATACCAGGAGGCAACGCCCATTTCTCGTTCTGTTCTTCGATTCTTTCTTTCTCGTCTTGGCCTTGCTCCGAGGCTCGGCGCTTTTGTTTCCTTGTGTTCTGGTTTTCTTATCTCACGCATACACGGGGGGCTCGTTTTCGGTTTCGTACAAGAATCACAGTGCTGTATTTTTCGATTTGGGCATGCAGGAATTTTGAATTTCTCTCTTCGCCGGTTTTCCAGCTCGGCAATTCCTTTATTTACTTGCGCGAGGGGGTTTGTCCGGCTGGTGCCTGATTAGTCAGGACGGCCGATCCTTGGCCGATCAACGGCCGCCCACAACGGAGAGGACACGGTCGCCCAACGGCGGCCACGACGGCAAAGGACACGGTTGCCCATCGCCAGCGGCTCCGGCCGCGGTCGCGCTGGCCTCTGTTCCCAGCGGTCTCAGTCAGCACCCGCGCGAGCGAGCGACGCGGGAAACACCGGACCCCAGCGACCACGGACGCCGTCGACGATGCCTCCCGGAAAGACACGGACTGGGTAGGACGCGCGATGGAGCCGCCTGGGCCGGACCAGGCCAGACCGCTGGCCAGCTGACCCGTGCGCCAGGCCAGTGGACAGCCAGGACGGCGCCGATCGGAGCATCGACGCCCGCACCGTGCATCGAGACACGCAAGCCGATGCGCCGGTGACGGACGAATCGCGCGTGGCCCAGACCACGGCAGCAAAACAGGGAAAGCGACTGTCCTGTCGGTGTGCAGGGGTGTGGGGGAAGTGCGACGGAGAAAATACCACCGTTCGCCTAGCTCGTGCGTGGCCGGCAACGCCCACAACGCCGCCAATCTGCTCGTCTAGATCCCCTCCCCCCTGGGCGGGTCCTCGTCGGCTTCTCGTCGCGCCCCAGGGCCCGCGGCCGTCGCTCCGTCGTCCCCCGCCACCGTCGCCGTCGGACGACGAACGCGCATTCCCTGTGTCGCCGTGTGCCCTTTTTTTTCCCGCCGCCTGTGTGCCCTTGCCTGACCCCCCTTCTCCAGCGCGTGCGCAACGGCCCCCGATCGCCCCACGCCATCGTCGCCCCGAGGTGCGGTGTGTGTGGCTGGGATCGTCGGTCGATCCTGGATCTCCTCCTGCTGCCGGCCGGTACACGGGCACGAGGCGCACCGCAGCACCCCTCCAGCGTATAAGCTATCTCTGCGGCCGCGTACGGATCCAACCACGGGACCCAGCCCTGCCCGGTCTTCCTGCTAGCTCGCCTGGCCTGTGCCACGGCCAAGCGAACGGCTCGCTTCGTTCTTTTCTTTTCTTCCTTTTCTTTTCTTTTCCCGGAACAATTCCGTTCGCCTCTGTTTCTATCTGCACCCTTCCCGCTTGTTCTTGTGCACCGGCCTGGCTGGCCACAAGGTGTCCCTCCCCCTCCCTCTGCGTCCTCGCCGAGGCCTGTTTCGGTCCCTTTCCCCCCCTTGGTTAGGACGGTAGACCCTGGTGCGACTGCCCTGGTGCGACTCGATTCTGGCCACCCTCCGTGTTGCTGATTCCATATATATAGCTGGCGGCTTCAATCTTTTTTGCCAGGACGGGACACGCACAGAAATAAACAGAGTTGAACCAAGGAGCAGAACATCCAGAATCAGAACCCAGGACAGACATCCAGGAGCAAAACATTCAGGATCAGAACACCCAGGAATAGACATCCAGTACCAGAACCCCAGGACCAGACATCCAGGAACAAACATTCCAGACATGGCTCTCCCACCCGCCCCGGCACCCGGGCCGCCGGCAGGGACCACCGCCGCAGACACCGCCCGGGACGCCCCCTGGCCGGCCGCCGCCATCGACCGCCTCTACCTGGCCGACCCGCCGCCGCTCGACCCCGAGTGGCTCGCGCACGAGCGCGCCCTGAACCTGCCCAACCCGCGGCCCGTCCAGCCCCCGCTCGAGCGCCAGCCCGTCTACGCGCGCGAGTGCCGCGCCCTGACCGCCCGCATGACCGCCCCCGGCGCGCGCGACCACCACCTGGCCCAGGGCGTGGCCGTGCGCGCCCTGACCGTGCCGTCCGCGCTCGACGGCTTCGCCATCCCGCTGCTGGCGTACACCCGGGACGGTGGCCATGACAAGAATGCCGGCCCCGCGGCGACAGCCGGCTTCGTCGTCTTCTACATCCACGGCGGCGGCCTGCACATTGGCGAGGCCGACAGCGAAGAGCTGTCGTGCCGCCGCATCCTCAAGGACGCCCGGCTGCCGGCCGGCTCAACGGCGACGACGGCGACGGCGGCCCCGCCATTGGCCGTCTACTCCGTCGGCTACCGCCTCATGCCGCAGCACCCGGCCAGCACCTGCGTGGCCGACTGCATCGACGCCTACCGCGCCGTCGCCGCCGCCCACCCGGCCGCGCGCCTGCTCGTCGTCGGCAGCTCCAGCGGCGGCGAGCTGGCCGCGCTGGTCGCCCAGGACGTCGTCGTCGCCGGCGGCGGCGGCGGCGGCGGCGGCGGCGGCGGCGGCGGCGGCGGCGGCGGTGGCGGCCGGCAGCCTCCCCAGCAGCTACAGGGCGTCGTCCTGCGCTGCCCCGTCACCAGCGACGCCTTCAACGGCCTCGACGGCTACGTGCCCGCCGCCGTGCGCGCCCTGCACACCAGCGCCACCAACGGCCGCTTCCAGACGACGCTGCTCGGGCCCATGCGCCGCCTGCAGCCGCGCGACGGCCTGCCCGCCATGCCGCTCGAGGCCCCGCCCGCCGTGCTGCGTGCCCAGCCGCGCCACTGGATCCAGGTCTGCACCAACGACATGCTCTACGCCGACGGCGTGTGCTACGCCAAGGCGCTCGCCCTCGCCGGCGCCCCCGTCCAGGTCGACGTCGTCGTCGGCTGGCCCCACACCTTCTGGCTCAAGACGCCGTGGATGGCCCGCGCCCTCGAGGCCGAGCAGGCCATGCTGCGCGGCCTCGCCTGGGTGGCGGGCGGGTGAGGGCGCATCGTGCTTGGTCCCTGCGCTGTGGCCTTCTTGTTGCCCTTCCTTTCTCTTCGCCTTCTTTGGATTCCCTTTTGTCAAATAGACTTCTTTCGCCCAGCCTAAGCCAACTTGCTTTCTTGTCTGCCGTACCGTGAAAGGACCTGTAACCCCTAAGCACCTCGAAGCAGGACATGGACGTGTCCGTCGGAACGCAAGGGCAACGCATTGAGGACTTCTGTTAGAAACGGACCATGCACACAGAATGAATAACGTAAACACAGAAACAAGAGCCCTCTGCTCGATAAATCGTCTCGATTTTCTTCTTCGCTCGCCGTATCTACACTTCCAATGCTAGAGTACACAGTAAAGGGGGGGTTCGGGAAATGCAACGCCTCGCGTTTACAGCACGGACAGGTCGCCGAATTTCTCCTATAGGATTGTTAGTGTCCAAGACGACGGTAGATCAATAAGGGGGAGGGACGGGGGTGAACGCACCTTGTAGCCCGGAACGGCCCAGCGGCCCTTGGACACCAGCGACGCCGTCTTCTCGTCGATCGACGGCTCGGCCGCGGCCACCTCGTCCACGGTCAGGTCCTCAAACGGCCGCGCGTCCTCGATGTTCTTGAGCGTCTTCTGCAGGTCCTGCAGCTCCAGGTCGACCTTGCTCTTGGTGGCCTCGGCGTTGCGCACCGCCTCCACCTCGAACGCCTCGATCGCCTTGAGCTGGCGGCCCACGTCGTACGTCGCCGGCGCAAAGGCCGTGAACCGCTTCTCGATCTCGTCCACCACCGCCGTGTTCTTCAGCACGCTGCGGTAGTGCGCAAAGTCCACCGTCGTCGGCTGCTCCGACAGCACCTGCACCTTGCGCCGCACGTCGTCGTTGCGCTTCTTGAACGCCTGCAGCGCCGCCGCCGTCTGGCCGCGCAGGCCCAGCGACGTCGACACCTTGGCCCAGTCGAGCTTCAGAGCAGCGGAGCGCTGGGTTTGGTTTAATTAGCTCATATTTCCCTTTTTTTTTTTCGCTCTTCTTCTCCGTCAATGCGGCCCTGCCGCCGTCTCCTCCATCGCAGGCAACCGATAAACAAAGGCTTGTACTCACAGCAGCCATGATGGAATTCGGGAGGGGATGGAAAGCGTCGCGGTGGCGTTGCGTTGGGGGGGGGGAGGTGTGGTGTTTAGGAAAGAACTTTTGGCGAGGACGACGAGTGCCCGGGAGACCCCGTTTTTCCCTGGCTGTTCGGAAAAGCTAGGGCGAATGGGACGCGGTAGTAAAATTGCCGGCTCGTCCGCACGCACGTGACCAAATTATCGGCTGTCGGGCATGCCTCGTTTTCGACGACAGTGACAGCCTCGCGACAACAACAGTGCGAAGGATACTGCATTTCTGGTATGGGGGACATTGCTGCTCTATTTTGGATATTTTACCAAGCCACCTTTAGAAACAAACGAAGCAAGAACCGTATGGACAGTACGAGTAAATCCGAGAAAGCTTTTTTTGGCGGTGGAAGGAAGTAAGAGGAAGGACTATGAACGGGAAGAACAGGCCGTTTCTGCCAGGTAGACAGGTAAACTGCAAAGGATCCTGAGCACGCTGACGGCGACTCGCCCCGCTTCAAACCCTCCTCGCCGTCCTAGAGACTGCGTGGACGAGGTTACATGCTCAAAGACATGATCGAGTTGACAATGTCGTTGTCATTTTCTTTCAATGCCTTGATGGCCTTGGTGCGGGACACGCCGGCCTGGGTCTGGACCAGCTCAATGTCCTTGTCCTCGATGCCGGTGGCGTCCACCTCCTCGTCGTCGTCGTCATCGTCCTTCTTGGCCTCGCCGTCGCCGTGGGCATGGCCGTGGTCGTGATCGTGGTCATGGTCGTGGTCGTGGTCGTGGCCGGCGTGGTCATGGTCGTGGTCGCCGTGGCTCGCCGCCAGCTGCTGGGCCGCCGCCGCCTGGGCGCTGGCGTTCAGGTCCTCCACCTTGGCCTCGCCGAAGACGCTGTCCAGTCAGTCTCTGCACATCCGCACGAAAGACATACCCGGATTCACTCACATGTAGGTTCCGCTGTTAGGGGACTTGTACACCTCCGGGTTGTTGACCACAAAAAGCACGTTCTTCGGCCGGCGCATGGTGACGCGCGTGATGCCCTCCACGCGGACCAGGTTCAGCTTCTCCAGCGCTTTCCGTGCCTTCTTCTCGCCACGCGACTGGATCAGGACCGTCGAGCCCGCAGGCGCCGACACATCAATCTCCGACTCGGCATCGCTGCTGTCCTCCTCCTGCTCCTCGACCTGGACGTTCTTGGTCTCGTCGTCCGGGAGCTCCTCAACGCGGGGGTTGGCCATGGTGATGGGAGGAATGTGTAATTTGCTGTGCCGGATGAATTGTGATTAGCTGGAACTCGGTGTGGTAGAGAGGAAGCTGGAGCAGCGTAGCGGGGTTGATATTCCAAGGAGGAAAAAAGTAAGGAAAGAAGAGGGAAAACTGGCGATGCAACCGGCGCAGTGGCCGATCCACAACCCTCCCGCTGTCGAAAAAAAAACCCAGCAAAAGAAGCAGAAAATCCACCAACTTACCGGGATGAGAAAGGAGGTAGGGGTACGTCGAGGTATCGCGATGGGCAGGACTCGGTTGCTTCGATGACTTGGAGACAGCCAAACAGCTGTGAAAAGTGAAATCGGTGTAGGGCTTTTGGAGAATAAGGCTAGTATGTATTAGGTTAGTCTATACTGTGCGACTGGGGATATACTGGTGGTTGAGAGCCAAATTTACACGATGCAGATGCACTGTCTCGTCCCCTCCCCAGAAGTCGCAAAAACAAAAGTCCGTGCAGGCGAAAAAAATTGGCAGAGCGGCTTTAGGGCAGGTGAACAATTTTTCCGCACCAAAATCCACGTCCCGCGCCAGACCCAACTATCTCGAACCCTTTTTTTCTTAGTTTTACTGAACTTCCTTTCGCTGTCAACTACATCCCACGACAACGAATTGGGCGACCGAAGAAAGCGTGAGTTGTCCCCTGCTCGTCTCTCCTCTCCCGTCTGCTGTCGTCTGGCAGCTGGCACCGCTGTCTTCTGTCGCGTTGCCGACGGTCCCCCCCCCCTCCCCTCGATTTGGTGGCCTTCTGTGCCGCGACAGACGAGAACCGTCTTCTTTCTTTTCTCTTTTCAGACGGTCCAACTAACGCGGCTTCCCAGACTCTTTTTTCCCTCCATTTCCCCCGATCGAAATCCAGCAAAATGGGTGACGCAACAGTCGTCGGTTCGAAGTGGCGCCTGGTCGAGCTCGGCCGGGTTGTCCTGATCCAGGGCAGCGGTCCCGACGCCGGCCGTCTGGCGACCATTGTCGAGATCATCGACCACAAGCGGGTGCGTTCTCTTTCCGTGTTGCGTGCGAGATGGGGTGTCTTGTGGACAGACGAGAGCCCACCGGTCTCGGCGACGCGTATATGCTAACTGTTTTCCTTTTGCAGGCTCTAATCGACGGCCCCGCGACAGAAGCCAACCCGGGCGGTGTCTTCCGGAAATCCATTGCCCTTGCCGATGTCCTCCTGACGGGCATTGTCATCCCGAAGCTGCCCCGCGGTGCGCGGAGCGGCACCGTCAAGGCCGCCTGGGAGAATGCCGACGTCGACGCCCAGTGGAAGGCCAGCAGCTGGTACAAGAGACGGTTGCAGACCGAGCGGCGGAAGGCCCTGACCGACTTTGACCGCTTCAAGGTCCTGCGGCTGAAGAAGCAGCGGCGCTTCGAGGAGCGCAAGGCCCTGGCCAAGATCAAGGCCAGCGCATAAGGGAGTGGCGTCGTCTCCTCGCCCTCCCCCGCGTTCTTTCGTTTTCCCTACTTCCAGCATGCGACCGCCTCCGAGTTGAATCAAAATCGTTTCGAATCCGCTTCAACAACCCTCGTTCTCTTCGCCGAACCACTCCCGGACCGACGATAAAGACAAGAGAAGCAGGCGCAGCCCTGTTTTATTTGTTCTTGCTACGAGGGGGGATCCGAGTGGGTGCTAAACGCCGTGTCTGCAAAGACGCGACTTGATGTTCTGGGGCCGGCACAACTGGGAAATAGCGAGAAAGGAAGAAAAAAAAAGGAGGGCGGGCAGGCACCGGGTAGATTCTTCCAGCTCCCACAGGAGGTGGTAGACGGGCACGAGGGGGAAATCGGGCGCGTGGCTGGCTGGTTATTTTTCTTCACTCGGAAACGGAAACCTGTGCATTTTTTTGTTTTTCTCTTCTTTTTTACTTCCTCTTCTCCCTCCCTCCCCCCCCAACCCTTCCGTCGTTCGTTCTTGTCTTTCGTCTTGTGACAAGACGGCGAACCTCCAAAAACCGAATAACAAAAAAAATAAGTAAATCACCCAAAACTTGATGGACAGGGAGACGAGTTCGTGATTGCTGTTGTATACATGAAGCAACGGCATACGTCCGTGCCTTTCATGTGCTAATATATATCCGGATGGGAAAATCAAAACGTGTCCTATTGTCTCACACTGTCGTCAAGAGTCATGATCGCTGCTATTCAAAAGATTCAAGCGTCGCAAGAGCCAAGCATCGGATACCGCTGTGGAAACATTGAAAACAAAGAACAGCAGGCGAAATAAAACGAAGAGAGAACAAGAAGAAACAAGCCATGTAGCCCATCGCCCTCTACCGGTAGTAGACTGGGTACAGCTGGTCGACGGCCACCTCCTGCTCGTACACGCGCCTGTTTTCGCGGCGCGGGCGGTGGTGGCTGTGGCTGCGGTGGCGGACGTCCACGTCAATGTCCAGCTCGTCGCGGGAGCGGCGCTCCTTGTGGTGGCGCTGTCGCCGCAGGCGGTCCGTCAGGTCCATGAGCGCCTGGATCTCGTCCTGTTTCGTATTAGCAGTGCAGGGGACGGCAGGAGAACAAAAGGACGAAGAATCTTACATGGTGCATGTACTGCAGGATGTAGAAGAGGTACTCTTCCTCGGTGTAGTTGTAGCCCATGTACTCGATGGCCTCGCGCGAGACCAGGTCCTTGGTGATCTCCGTCCACATGTCGTCGCGCGGCGGCGGCGGCGGGCCCCGGCGCAGGACCATGCCGCGGTCGGCCGCAGACTCGATGTCGACATCCACGTCCACCTCGCGGCCGCGGCTCGCACCGCGGCGGTGCTTGTCGATGACCTGGACGCTGAGGCGCTCCTGGGCGCCGCGCGACCGCGAGCGGCGGCGAGACTGCGAGCGGTGGCGAGGCCGGTCGCGGTCGCGCACGACGACCATGTCGCGCGACGAGGTCGGCGGAGCGCCCGACACGATAATCTCGCCGTCGCGCTCCGGGATGAACCGGGTGCGCCGCACGCCGTTGTAGCGCTGCCACGTCACCTCGGCGCCGCCGCCGCCGACCCCGTCCATGCGGACGCGCTCCGTGCCGGGGGGCACGTCGACAATGGCCCAGTGCTTGGTGGCGCCGTTGTAGGCCTCGCCGACGCGGCCGCGCTCGTCGATGCGTGTCTCGATGTAACGCGCTTCCTCGGCCACGGGATCGTGCCGCCGCGGTGGCTGTGCGGACCGGGCACGCCGGTGGTGGCGGTGGTTGTCGTTGACGTCGACTTCCACATTCAGATGCATGTCCGAGGCACGGCCGGGAGGCGGCAGCCGCCGCCGTTCGCGGGAAGGCGACCGGTGGCGCCGGGCCCGGGACGACTCGGTGACGTCCACCTCCGTCCGGTGGCGGGACGAGTATACATCGATCTCCGTATCCCGCTTCCGCTCCCGCGGCGGCTCTGGCCGCGGCGGCGGTGGAGCATAAACGACACCTGTGGCGCAGCAGAAGTCAGTACACAGAAAACAAGCCAAGGAAAAAGTGCCATGGCACAGAAACAAGGCAGCGCACCGTGGTTGACGTCTGTGTAATGCGTGATGACCTGGCGCTCCACGATCGGGGCGCGGATGACCTGCGGCGGCGGCGGAGACGGGGACGGAGACGGGCTGGACGAGGCAATGGAATGCGAGTGCTCGACGTCGATGTGAATGCGATCCCGCTCGCGGTCGCGCGGCGGAGGAGACGGCGTCAGCGACCGCGGGCGCGGGCGCTCCCGCTCGTAGATACGGTCGCGCACCTCGACGCGCGTGGTCTCGTCGCGGCTCCGCGGCGGCGGCGGCGACGACTCTGCGCGGCCCCGGTAGACCGTGCGGACATAGGTTGGACTGGGGGACCGCTGCTGCCGGGGACGCGCCCGCTCGACCGTCTCGACTTCGCGCTGTCGAAGCACCATGGCGCCCATGTCTGCGCGGCGGTCGTCCTCAAAGTAGCGGGCTAGGGGGTCGTGGGAGGGACGCTCGCGAGAGCGCTCGCGGACACGGACGTCGACATAGTCGCTATCGCGATCTCGACGAGACATGGCTTTGAAGATAGGAGAGAGGAGAAGCAGTCAAGAGGCAAACGACGGGAACAGCCGATGATGTGCACGATGTCAACAACTTGAATAAAAGCACAGTAGATTATGACACAAGCGAAAATAGGAATGAGGAAAAGGAAAAAGAAAGCGAGGCCCCGTCAGAAGAGAAGGCCGTCCGCACTGCTGACCCGGTTTTGGGTGCGGGCGGCAAAGCAGAAAAGGAGGGGGAGGGGCTGAGGGCCGGCAGGGGGATCTTGCCCACCACCACGGCCAGTGGCTCAGTGGCTGGGGGGCTGGCGATGTCATCATGCTGCAGACGAGGTCGTGGCAGAGGTCTGACAGGGGCCGTCACAAGCGCTCTTGCGCCCTGCTGCACGCAGAGAAAAGAAGCAAACACCCGTTTTCTTCAGAGCATAAAACCCGTTGGGCGGGCGGAGGAGCCGGCGGGCCCACGCGAATAGCGCGCTTAAGCGCTGCAGCAGGCTGCAGCAGCGAGGCAGTGCTGGAGAGGCTGACGAGACAGCAGACTCGGCCGTTTCAAACACGAACGCTCCCTTTGCAGACCCGCGCGCTCTGCATACAAGCGCTCCCTGCAGACAGCGACCACGGCTGGTGAAACACCAGCCTGGATCACGACCAGCGTCGACTAGGCAGCCAGAACACGGGAACCAGGACGGGGCTCGCCGCCTAGTCTCCGCTCTAGAACCGGTTCCCGCCTCGACAGTGAGCAATGACGTTAGTCTGCTGCTTTACCCGCCTTTGCCGTGCGGCCACTGGTCGGGAAAGTTTGTCGCTCTCGCGCTATCCTGGCTGTGCAGAGACCGTGTTTCCGTGTCGCTTGTCTCTTCGAATCGCTTCTTCGCAGACGGCACCATAACGGGAGCTGTCGGTCCAATTTTCCTTTCCGTTGTTGGGTATCTCTTGGGTATCGTGCACCTTCGTTCTGTCGTCCGCTCATATCCCAGCCAACCGCCGGGTCAGGCCGGTCGCCGTCGTCTCTCCGCCCAGCAGCGCTCGCGCTGCGGCGAGATCGCGCGCGCCCGTGGCGCCAATCACAACCAGCTGCTGGATGTCGCCGTCGTCGTTCAGCAGGAGACGCCCCGTGCGCCCGTCGGCCCAGTCCAGCCGGATCTGCTTGGCTTCCGCGTCCGCCCCGCTGACATCGGCCAGCTGGCTGCTGCTCTCGTCGCTTTCCTGCTTCTGCCGTCTCTGCACCGTGCGGCGCAAGTCCCCAATCACCGCCAGCCGGTTGTGGTACCGGACGAGCGCCCGCCGCAGCGCCCGCGCAAACCCGTAGAGGTCCGACGCGCCTGTCGCGTCCGGCAAAACGTGCAGATAGCGTGTGGCCAGTCCGGCCAGCGGGATGGAAGCGGGCACCGTGTGCCGGTGCACCCGCAGACGTCCGTGGCCGCCGTCATGGCCGGGGGTCTTCTGCTTCTCGGCAGGCCGCCGCTGCGACGGCACCGGATCGCGGACGAGGAAAACGTAGTACGGCCGCAGGAACTGCGCGCCCATCATGGTGTCGAGCCGAAGGCCCAGGACGCGCCCGCCGTCCACCGCGTTCGGGTCGGGGTCGCGCACCCGGAAGGCCGTGATGGATGCGCCGGCGCGGTACAGCGACTGCTGTTTGTGCGCCGTGTGCACATCGCATACCTCCAAGAGCTCTTTCGCCGTGCCCCCGGGATTGCTGCTGAGACCAGCCTGCCGGGCCAGCTCGCGTGTCGACTCGGCCAGGAGCAGCGTCGAGGTCTGCACCTGGACCTGCTTTCGCAAGACGGCCGCTGCCAAGGGGGTTAGCGGCAGACGAAAAGAAGACCTGCGAAAACCAGCATTTCTCACCTCGCTCACGCAACTGCTCTATCTCGTTGTCCAGTGCCGAAGCCATGTTCCATATGTGTTTGTGGCAGCATCGACGAGCACGACGCGTCGCGTCATCTTATCGGTCTTGTCTCCATTATTCCTCAAAACCAACCAATGGAAATGCAGAGGTCCCCTGATGTCACTCCCCCCACTTCCCCCTTGCTGTTCCTGTCTTCTCCCTGCTCTCTTCAGCCTCGACCGACGACGAGATCGCACGAAGCATCAGACAGCCAGAGGCATCAACAACAGCCCGGCCTCTTTCGTGGCGCCGCGCCCTCTCGATCCCTCTCTCGTTCTTCCACCCTCGTTTTCGCTTTTGGTCTTTCCATTGGTGCTGCTCGTTTTTCTGGGGCGCTTTGCCACTTTCTGCGAAGAGGCCACGGTTGCTTTAGCTGCTGGACGGCCAGATCGGGCCTTTTTCCCTTTGCCTGCGTTTGCCTGCCTACGGCATACGACCCGTTCTCGTAAGCAGCGTGAGGCCAGCAGCCGGAGAAGAGTCGCCCGTGCCTGTCCCGCTCCTCGCCCGACGACTTGGCGGATCCTCGCGCCGGCCGGCTCAACGTTTTTGGCTTCAAATCTCCGCCCGCTACTGTTTTTCTTTCTCCTGAACGCACACCAACTACCACACATACACACTGCCCATCCTGCCACAGTACCAGCACCAGCTTTCCGGATTTTACAACGTCGACATCTCTTCCAAGACAAACATCCTACCAGCCTACGGCTTCCTCTCAACCCCTCCGACCCTAGACGACTCCCTTATGGGTGCCAAAACCAGACGCCCCAAATCCGTTAAAGCAGACGGGCCTCCTCTTGACACCTCCGATGAGGATCAAAGTGCACACGCCAGCGGAAAAGACAGCAGTCGGTCCACCAACGGCCACGGCAGCGTAAAAAGGCGAGCGTCTTCACGAAAGAAGACGAGGACAAAACGAGACCTCACCCCTCTCTCCATCCAGACAGACGACCCCCACGACAGCAGCGACATGGCCAGCGGCGTCGAGTACCGCCGCAAGGCCGGCAGCCCCGACACCAGCTCTGTGACGGCCAACCTGATGGCGCGCGAGTCGTTCTCGCTCGACGACCATGTGCCGGCCACGCCCAAGCTCAACAACCACGGCTTCTTTGAGCTCCCCAAGCAGGACCAGAAGAACTTTGGCCTGCTTGTTCTCCTCTACTTCCTCCAGGGCATCCCGCTCGGCCTGGCCACCGGGTCGGTGCCCTTCCTGCTCAAGAGCCACATGTCCTACGGCGAGATCGGCGTCTTCACCCTGGCGTCCTACCCCTACTCGCTCAAGCTGCTCTGGAGCCCCGTCGTCGACGCGCTCTGGAGCCCCCGGCTCGGCCGCCGCAAGAGCTGGATCCTGCCCATCCAGCTGCTCTCGGGCATCGGCATGCTCTGGCTCGGCTCCTCGGTCGAGGAGATGATGCAGACGACCGGCAAGCCGGGCGGGCCCACGGTGTGGAACTTCACCGGCTGGTGGTTCTTCCTCGTGCTCATGTGCGCCACCCAGGACATTGCCGTCGACGGCTGGGCGCTGACGCTGCTGAGCCCGGGCAACATCTCGTACGCGTCCACGGCCCAGACGGTCGGCCTGACGGCCGGGCACTTTTTGTCCTACACCGTCTTCCTGGCCTTCAACTCCAAGGACTTTGCCAACCGCTGGTTCCGCGCCGTGCCGCTGGAGACGGGCCTGTTGAGCCTCGGGGGCTATCTGACCTTCTGGGGCTGGGCCTTTATCCTGGTGACCATTGGCCTGGCCCTGGCCAAGCGCGAGGACCGGGCGCGCAACGAGGACGGCGTGTGGGACGTGTACCGCATCATGTGGGGGGTGCTGAAGCTGCGCAACGTGCAGACGATCATCCTGGTGCACCTGGTGGCCAAGATCGGCTTCCAGGCCAACGACGGCGTGACCAACCTGAAGCTGCTGGAGAAGGGCTTCGGCACCGACAACCTGGCGCTGACCGTGCTCATCGACTTCCCCTTTGAGATCGGGCTCGGCTACTACGTCGGCAAGTGGTCGCAGGAGTACACGCCGATGCGGATCTGGTGCTGGGGCTTTGCCGGCCGGCTGGTGGCGGCCGTGTTTGCGCAGATCACCGTGATCATCTTCCCGGCCGGCGGCGTCAACGGCTGGTACCTGTTTGTCGTCATTCTCGAGCACGTGCTGTCGACGTTTATGAACACGGTCATGTTTGTGGCCGTGTCGGCCTTCCACGCCCGCATCGCTGACCCGGTCATTGGCGGCACCTACATGACGCTTCTGGCAACGTACGTTTTCAGCTCCTTTTCTTTCTTTTCGTTTGCTTTCTCACTGACACATGCAGGGTGTGCAACCTCGGCGGGACGTTCCCGCGCTACTTTGTGCTGCGCCTGGTCGACGTCTTCACCAAGGCCACGTGCCTTCCCGGCACGCCGGACCTGTCGGAGAAGCTCAAGGGCCCGCTCATCACCGAGACGTTCTCGTGCGCCGTGCAGGCCGAGAAGGAGCGGTGTCTGGCGGGCGCCGGCACCTGCGAGATGGACCGCGACGGCTACTACATTGTCAACATCCTGTGCGTGGCCGTGGGCACGCTGGCGTTTGTCCTGTTCATCCGGCCGCAGGTCCTGCGCCTGCAGGCTCTGCCGCTGAAGGCGTGGCGGCTTGCCGGGTCGACCCGGTAGTTGGGGGGACAACACGGCGCGGCGGAGGACGGTGTACGATGGCCGAGGCGGGCGGACTCGTGTGTTCTTCTTGGGATTTGTTTTGTTGCAGGATAGGTTTGTAACGATCTAGGTCTATTGCATTTGTTTGGCGTTCTTTTCGGGGAAAAAGAGAGCGCGCTGCTCGGTTGGAAGAAGGAAAGAGAACAGAGAGAAAAAGCAAGAAGAGAGAATAGGAAAGATGCGGTGCACAAGCCGTCTGTATAGCCAAACCAAAGAAAAAAATCATACCTGTTGTCTCCTAGCAGTCCGCATCGCCCCAATTGCTCTTCACCCAGCCGGCAAAGTGCTCCGTGAACGTGCCGTCCACGTAGGTCTCGATGTCGGCCTCGGAGTAGCGGCTGCCGTCGCCGGGCGGGGCCGCGCCGCCGTCCTCGGCCTCGGCCGCGAGGTTGAGCGCCTGCACCACCAGCTTCTCGATGAAGTCGAAGAAGATCAGGTCCACCGTGTCGGGGCTGCCCGACGACGACGACGACGACGACGCCGCCTCGGTCGGAAACGCCGCCTCGGCCTGGATGCAGTTAGGCAGCGAAAAGTACGGCAGCGGCGCGTGCACGGCGTCGTCGCCGCCGAAGCCGAGATCGTCCCACGTCGTGTAGCCGCCGACCAGCGGCGGCCAGGCCGCGGCGCCGTCGCGGTCGGTTGGCTCCCCCTCCGCCGACGGCGGCAGCGGCGCGTGATCGCCCACAAGCGGCTTTTGGTCACCGGGGTAGAACCGGTCGCTGCCGTCGTCTGCGGCTGTCTCCTGCTGCGGCCGTGTCCGCCGGCTGCTGCTGCCCGCGTACTGCTCCGGCCCGGCCAGCTGCCGCCAGTCCGTCGTCCCCCGGCTACCAGCGCGGCGGACGACAACGCCCGCCGCCGCCGCCGCCGCCGCCGCCTCGGCCGCCACCGCTCTGGCACTCAGGATGGGGCCCTGGTCGTTGAGCAGCGGCAGCACGTGGCGCGCCAGCGCGTAGGGCACGTCGCGCAGGAAGTGGATGCGGCTGACAAAGGGCGAGATGATGAACTGGGTGTCCTTGGTGAAGGCGCCGCGGAAGACGTCGAAGCGCAGCGCGCCGGTGTTGATGATGGCGATGCGCGGCACGGCGGCGCGGTCGGGCCGCACCAGGGCCTCGGGCAGCACGCGGTGTTGCAGCAGGCCGAACACGCTGTCGCGGCTGCTGTGGGGGCGGCGGTGCAGCCAGTAGTTCTGCGGCGCGCAGCCGAGGCGGGCGTCGAGCTGCAGGGCGGTGCGGGCGGCGGTGATGGCGGCCGTCACGTTGCGGCCGTGGTCGGTATCAAACGTGGACGCGTTGCGGCCACTGTGGTGGTAGAGGCCGAGCAGGTTGTTGTCGATGTAGCGGCGGTCAAAGGAGGGCTTGGCGTCGGCGCCGGCGTCGGTGTCGGCCAGGCCGCTGACTGACAGCCAGCCGATGGTCTCAAAGTAGCGGCCGCTGGCGACGGCGAGCGCGCGGTCGTCGAAGCGGACCGTGTCGCGGATGTGGGCGTGGCCGGCCAGCAGGGCGATGGGCGTGTCCGGGTTGGCGGCGCGGATGGCGGCGTAGATGACGCGCAGCTCGTCCATGCGGGCGGCAACGTGGCCGATGACGACGAACAGGTCGGCGGGCTCGTCGCGGATGGCGCGCTGGAACCAGTCCGCGGCCACGGTCTCCTGGACGGGCTGGACGGCGGCGTTGGCGGCGGCGCCGGTGAAGTTGAACAGGAAGCCAAAGGCCACGACGCGCACGCCGCGGTTCTTGGTCGTGAACGCCAGGTACCGCTGCGGCGCCAGGGCCCGCCGCGCGCCCGTGGCCGGGTCGACGTAGTCCAGGTTCGAGGCCAGGTAGGCGCCGCGGAAGCGCGGCACGGTCAGGCCGTGCTCGCGCTCAATGGTGGCGGCCTGGTACAGCTCGTGGTTGCCGGAGCACATCAGGTCGATGGTCTGCTCGCGGAAGATGTCCGACGTGTACAGGCCCTTGGGCGTCGACGCGTCGTACAGTCCGTTGCCCTCGACGCGGTCGCCCGTGTCGACCAGCAGCAGGTCGACGCCTTCGTCGTCGGCGCGCTGCCGCATGTGCTCGGCAAAGGAGACATAGTCACCCCAGTCGGCCGAGTACTGCGATCTAGAGAGACAGGGTCAGCGGGGAGAATATCGACGGCAAAAGTCCGTGGTCCGATGCACGCACTCCTGGAGATGGCCAGCATGCCAGCCATGGGTGTCGGTCGTGTGCAGGAAGTTGATCTCGCCCCATGGCAACGACCGCATCGGCGCCGGCAGCGGCGGCACAGCCCCGGGCTGCATGGCCCGCGCCAGCGGGAGAAGCGCGGCCGCGACAAGAGCTGCGGCCATGCTGGCGTCGCTGGTGTCGCTGGTGTCGCTGTCGTCGCCGGCGGCGTCCGGTCGATGTCTCTTCGGGTTCCGGTCGGTACGGAGGAGCCTGCACCAAGCGACGAACGACCAGGACTGTGGCCTGCCCTATCACTAACGCCTCGGAGGCCAAAGCAGGAAAAGGAGGGAGGCGGGAAGAGGTTGGTAGCACAAGCGGTGTCGCGGTGCGTCAGATGCAGTAGACAGAAGCGGCGGCCGGAGCTGGAGATTCCCGTTCGGCTTAGCGCGATTCGCGGTCTTTGAGCTCGTCGTTCTACGTTAACTTTCTACGCTTGACCGAGGAAGGAAGCAACTATAGAATGGCAGGAGCTGTGTTCTTTACGAAATACAAAAAAAAAGAGAAGAATAATACAAAAACAGAAAAAAAATCAAGAGAAGGATGCAAAAGTAGTATATGCCAAAAAAAGCAAAAAAAGAAATGAGAAATGCCCAGACGCGGGATCGAACCGCGGACCTCCTGCTTACTAGGCAGGCGCAAACTACCACTGTGCTACCCGGGCAGGCTTGATACTAATGGCTCTCCGCTATTCAGCTTATATAGGCCATCCCCCCGCCCCCCTCATTCCCAGTCCGGCCGAGCGCTGGTAGCACAATACGAAGGCCCGGCCCATTGAGTCATAATAGTAAATTTTCACGAAATTTTTCACGACGCCGGTGCCCATTCCGAAACGGCTGATATAAAGGGGAATAAACAGGAATCAGGCATAGTCGATCCCAAAGCAACTTGGCGCAGTGGAAGCGCGCCGGGCTCATAACCCGGAGGTCCCTTGATCGAAACGAGGAGTTGCTAGATGATTTCTTTTTTTGCCGTTCTTTTCTTTTCTTTACTTCTCTTTTCCTTTCCTTTCTTTTTTTTTCAAATTTATTCTTTCACTGTGTCCCTTCTATGCTCTTTGGTTTTTCTGTCCCTTCTCTTCCATACTGTCTGTATTTTTGTTGCGAGCCCACCTCGAAAAAGAAGGAAAAAAAAAATTAAAATTAGAATTCCACCAAAAGTAGAACAAAACCCGCGTAACACCAAACCCTACTTCACCCTACTCAGACATCCCACACCGAGAGAGAGAGAGAAGAAAAAAAAACACCTATGTGCTCTTCTTGTCCGGCAGGTGCCAGGCAAAGGTGTTGCGGAAGAGCTCCTTGCCGCCGGTCTCGAGCACGTCGCCGTGGCAGGGGATCAGCGCGTCAAACGGCCAGCTGTCGATGGTCGCGATGGCCGCGTTGTAGCGCGGGCGGTCGGCGGCGCTGAACATGTACCACTGGCAGCGGCGCACGCCCACAAAGGAGCCGCGCGGCGCCATAAAGTACCACACCAGGCGGTGCAGCAGGTTCGGGCGCGCCGGGTCGCCGCCGTGGCGCGCGGCCGCCGGCACGCGCGAGTACTGCTCGGTGGCCGGCAGGTTGAACAGCAGGTCGGCCTCGATCAGGACGCGGTCGCGCCGGTAGAACAGCACAATCTCCTTGTTGGGGTGCGCGTCGACGTACACGTGGGCAAAGTCCGCGTCGAAGTCGGGCGCAATCGCCTGCGGCGCCGCCGCCTTGTCGGCCAGCTCGGCAAAGAACACGTCGTCGACCTGGATCTTGGGGTCCTGGCCGCCCGTCGCCGCGCGCTTGGCCGCCAGCCCGGCCGGCGCAATCACGCGCGCCCCCGGGTACGCGCGCAGCCACTCGGACAGGAAGATGTGGTGCTCCATGTCCGGCGCCACCAGATAGCGCACGCCCTTGCCGTCGCCGAGCCGGTCGACCACGGCCGCGGCCTCGGGCGTGAGCGCCACCGGCGAGTACACCATGACGCCGCCGTCGGTCATGCGCGCTGGGGGTCAGCGGACGATATATAGAGAAGAAGAAGAACAGAAGGACCTACTGATCGTGCAGCGGCCTCCAAACTCGATCAGGCCGTAGCGCTCAAACGGCACCGACAGCGTGGTCACGTTCGGGGTGATGTCGCGGATGACCAGGACATCGGCAGGGTTGGCCGGGATCAGCTTGGCCGACATGGTACGTTGCTGGGGCGCCATAGTTGCAGGGAGGGTCCTGTAGGTTCCGAGGGCATATGCTGGGAGAGCTGGTGCGGCTCGTTCTGCTTCTCGTCGTCGTCGTGGTCGTGCTGGTGCGACAAAGCTTCGTGTGGTCGTGAATAGGAGCGTCCTGCCGTAGACGGGACCGGCGGCACGTCTCTGTATATATGTAGTCTGTGGGCTGGGGCAGGGGAGAGGACAGCGGCGACTTGGCGGGACCATGTCGGGAGCGTTTGGCAGCCCGGGCGTCCCGCCCTCCCGTCTGACCCGGTGTAGACGTCATGCCACGCCGAGGAGATGACAAATACCCTAGTGCGCGGCCAGGTGCACGTGCTTTTTGTATGGAATCATTCAATACAGCTCCTGATTGGTCCATTGCAGCAGAGGCCCCCCCGCAAGGCTGCCGTGCCTTTTTTCTGGTCGTGGCACGCTTCGGCCACGACACGACGCGAAGACAGCGACCACGACCACGAACCGAGGCAAGCTTTGTGCAGCTTCTTCCCACCGAGCCTTTTCTTCTCCTTTCTTCCCGGCGCACGTCTGTACTCACGGGCGGCCTTGGACCCACGCGTCCCCTTGTCTTTTCCGAGACCTCCCTCCCATCCGCCACACACATCCTCACCATGGTACGTTCCCTCCCCGGGGGAACGGGGAACTCTTGTCTTTCCAATCGGGCCTCTGCTAACCTTCTTCCAGGCGCGCAATTCAGAAAAGGCGCAGTCGATGCTGTACCGCTTCCGCGAGTCGCAGGCGGCCGACCTGGGCATCGTGGACGCCAGCCGCGTGCGGCGGCCCAAGGCGATCTCGGAGCAGACGTCGGTGGCGGACTGCGAGCGGTGGCGCGGGCAGGTGCTCAAGGAGATCTCGCGCAAGGTGTCGCGCATCCAGGACGTGGCGCTGAGCGACTTCCAGGTGCGCGACCTCAACGACGAGATCAACAAGCTCATGCGCGAGCGCCACGTCTGGGAGGTGCAGATCCGCAACCTCGGCGGGCCCAACTACCTGAGCCGCCCGGGCGGCGGCGGCGCGCGCGAGTACGACGCCGCCGGTCGCGCCATCCCGGGCGCCACGCGCGGCTACCGCTACTACGGGCGCGCGCGCGAGCTGCCGGGCGTGCGCGAGCTGTTCGAGGCGGCCACGGCCTCGGCCAAGGGGGACGGCGGCGGCGGCGGCGGCGACCAGGCAGAAACCCCGCTCGAGGCGCGCGACGACCTGCGCCGGGACGTCGACGCGGCCTACTACGGGTACGGGCCCGACGAGGAGGACGACGCCCTGCTGGCGTACGAGGCGGCGCGCGAGGCCGAGGCACAGGCGCGGCTGGCGGCGGCGGCGGCGACGACGGCGGCGACGTCAGAAACAACCGGCGGCGGCGGGTCCACCAAGCCGCCGCCCGGGTGGGAGCCGCTGCCGGGCGATACGGGCGACGGGCAGGCGTGGATCCTGCCGACGGTGGAGGAGGTGCAGCAGGAGCTGCTGGAGCGGCGGAAGCAGCGGATATTGGAGCAGCTGTGAGGGCTGTGAGCGCTGCGTGGTTGCATTTTCTCCATTTTGTCTTTATATTTTGTCTTTTTGTCTTTTTGTCTTTCTGTCTTTTTTCTTCTTCTCTCTTTCTTGTCTTGTCATTTTTGTCATTTTTTCTTCTTGGCGCAGGAGCGTGGGTTCAAACAGCCTGTTTTTTCTTCTTCTTCTTCTTTCCAGGGTCTTTGCTTTGCCACCGGACTACTAAAGGGAAATACGACCTCACTTAAATGCTTTCATGGCTCCTCACGCTTTTGTATTACGAGTACAATATGCACAGTCCTTTTTATTTTCCTGCACCTGCATGGCTTCTTCGGCCCATTTCCGTTTGGTTCTCTTGACCCTTCTTTCCTTCATTCACCTCTCTTCGCCTGTTTATTCCTTTATCCTCTTCTTTTCCCGTCTTTTTATCTTCTTCCCTCCCCCCTTCTCTTCTCTTCTTCTTCTTTCCTTCCCTTATCTTTTCTTCTCTCTTCCTTCATCCCCCTTACATCGCCACCCATGTAAACCACACCGCTACGCCCGGCCTCCCCCTCGCCCTCGGCCAAGCCGTCATTCCGCCCTTCCCCGGCCCAATAAAGGACCCGGCTCGACCCCCCCCCCCCCCCCCCCTGGCACGCTTATTTGTCTCTAATCCGCTCGGCCACGTCCGCAACGCTCTTCCGCTCGAAGCGCGCAAGGGGGGCGTGTGCAGAAACGCAGGCCACGCCGGCCACGCTGGCGCTCCGAGGAGAAATGACCACGGAGACCGGTGGCGCTGCAGTGTGCTCCGCTGGCGAAGGCGGACGTTTCGGTTTCTACGGTGTACGAGTAAGATGCTCCGTAGCACACCGCTGCCCTTTCTCTCACGACGTCCGTGTCCCGATTCCCGAGAACGCCTTTTTTTTATTAGGAGGAGGGCCTGAATGAAAGGCAAAAGAGTAAGCAGTCAACGCCGACAAGCCATGTAGAATCGTAAGAAAGCCCCTCGTCCCGTCCGTAGAAGAGACTGTTTCCGCCGTTCACTTTGTTTTCCCTGCCCTGGCCTCGATATCCCAAGTTATTTTAGAAGTAGACACCGTAAACCCACTCTCCCCCTGGCCGTCACATCATATGCGTCTCGACGTGCGTCTGCACGCGCTGCGGCGTATAGGCCGCGTCGTCGTCGACGTCGTCGTC
>LZPB01000015.1:0-65702 GCA_001676865.1 Ceratocystiopsis minuta | reverse complement strand
GCAGAGGAGGAGGAGGAGGAGGAGGAGAAGGAAGAAGAGGAGGAAGAGGAAGAGTAGGAGAGGAGCGGAGGAGACGACGCCGCCGACGACGACGGCGAGGGAGCCGGGGACGAGGCCGCGGACGAGGCCGCGCGAGAGGGCGGCAGCAGCGTGGCGCCGGTGGCCGGAAACGGCAAGCTGCGGTCGTCGACGCGGGCGGCCCGGTCGTAGCCGTCGCGGTCCCGGTCGCGGCTGCAGCTGCGCAGACGGCGGCCGCGGGGCGAGCCGGGCGACGCGGCGGCCGGCCGTTTGCGGTCGGAGGGGAGGGCGAGGTGCTGGTGCTGGTGCTGGTGCTGGAGCTGGTGCTGCAGCCGGGGAAGCCGGCAGCTGTGCTGGTCGGCCGCGTGCCGGGCCGCATCGATCTCCCGAAACGACGGCAGGCTGACGGGCTGTCGTCTATTGTCTCTGTCGGGGTCAGTCTTTGTCCCCCCATACCCTAAAAGAAAAAAACTGCTCGCTCCCCACCTACAAAGAGCATTCGGGCCAGGAACAGACCGGTAGGGTGTCTTGGGCGGCGGCCGCCGAGGACGAGGCCGCCGCAACAGCAGCGGTAGTAGACGTAGACGTAGTAGACGTAGACGACGACGACGACGACGACGACGACGTCGCAGCCGCCGCCGCCGCCGCCGCCGAGCCCCCCGCCAGGACGGCCTTGCCGGTCGCGAGCAGGCGCTCGCCGCCGGCGCGCGCCAGCTCCTGCTGCAGGCGGTCCTGCGGCGTGGCGACGCGGGCCTGGTCGGCGGCGAGGGTGACGCGGCGGCGCTCGATAAAGGTCTCGGTGATGCCGAGGGCGCCGACAGAGGGCAGGGCGCTGGGCATCTCCTGGCGCTGGACGGGCAGCACCTGCAGGACCTCGCCGGTGCGCAGGCTGTGCTGGACGTAGAACTGGCCCGCGGGCGTGTCGTGGAGTCCCATGGTGCGGATGGGGGGCGAAGGGAGTGATGGGGGGGGAAGAAGGATGCAGACGTAGACAGAAAACAGAGAAACGGCGGCAGCAGCAGCAAGCAGCAAGCAGCAGGAGCAAAAGGAGGAGGACACTACGAGCATATATATGCAGCCGATGCAGGGGAGTGGCGCGGATCACGGCTCTCGTCCCGGCTCCGTCCATGCATCTGGTCGTTTGGACAGGGCCTAGCAGGAGGAGGAGGAGGAGGAGGAGGAGGAGCAGGAGGAGGAGGGGGTGGGGATGGACGCAGCGTCTGCTTGCTGCTCCGGTTTTGAATGATTGGGTTTGCTTGATTTGATTTTGTTTTGTTTTCTTTCTCCATCGTTTTCCCAGCTTCCTCGGCCTTAGTGGCTCTCCCCCCGTCCGCCGACGTCCCTTACGGAGCACTCATATCTTACAGCCTCGGCGTGCAGTCCTCGTACGATATGCCTATCTTGGTCCAGGGCCCGGACGAGGAGACCCAACACGCCCCCCCCCCCCCATGCCCATGCATCTATGGCGCATCTGGATTGCGTCGATTGTGTCAGGCCGATACGCTACGAGGGGGCCAGGGCGTGCCTCCAGACCATATGAAGTACCAGTAACGCCGCGCGCCACCGGCCGGACAGGGGGGTGGGGGGGGGGGCGGCAGGCGAGGCATGGCGTGGCGTCGCCAAGACCTGGGGGTGTGCATAGACCGTGTGTCACGGATAGGGAAGGATCGGGGGAGGGGGGGCCACTGGGCCACTGGGCCACTGGAGCACTGGGCACGACGCAACTAACACGGGCTGCACGGCGACGAATGCGGAATTGGTACATGGCTCCGCGCACGAAATACGGAGTCAGACACGGAGTACGGAGTACGGAGTACTACGAGTGCCCTCGGTAGCGAGTACGGAGTACAAAGGGGACCCAAGGGACCCCGATTCCATCGGCTTCTCCAGCCCGTCGTTTTTTTCCATTTGCCGATGATTCTTCGGCGGCAACGGTGGAAAAAGAGGACGCGTGGGTGGCGGTGATCTGACCTGTCAAACGGATCGACAGGTGTCTATCTGGCCCATGTGTGTGCCTCGTACTCGTACTCCCCGTACCTGGGCCTATGACGGTGTGTGATGGTGCAGGGGAGGTCATTTATCATTTTAAGAGGAGATGGTAAACGATGAAATTGGAAAATAAAAATTAAAGAGGAAAATCAAAACTAAAACACAGAATCAGAATTTACCCCCCCCCCTCCCCCAACGACATCTGCCATCTTCAGCCTCCTTCCAGCGCGCTGGAGGATCTGCACCAGGGAACCCCCCTCCTTCTGGGCTGCCCGCGCAGGCGTGCGCACGGCGTTTGCCGCTGCCGCCGCAAGACCTGGGATCCCGGGCAACGTAGCAACCCGCATCGCGCGCAGGAGCCTCCTGCCCGCCTGCCAGGACTCTTTTTTCCATTTCGCCGACCCCGCCGGGCCCTGTAAGATACTCCATAAGATACTCCGTACTCCGTATCCGTCCGTACTCCGTAATACGCAGGGCAGGGGACCAGGAAACCCACAAGGTGTGCGTTGCATGGGAGAGACCCAGGACCCGTGCAGCTGTCGGTCGGTGTCGGTGTCGTCGTTGTCTCTCGTCGTCCTCATTACAAATAAAGTATGGAGTACGATCTTTGTCCCTGCCATGATCCTCGTATCTTACTCCGTACCCCGTTCGTACGGAGTACGTACTCCGTACCTGCCCCGTCTGCTCCTCGACTCCTCCCCCCGCTTAGCCGTTCTCTAGCCTGCCCCGGGCCTTCTCCTCTTCTGGCCGCCTCCTCGCCCAGCAGTGCCAACCGGTGAGCAGCCTCGCTAGCCCACGCGCCGCCAGCCATTCGGATGCCGCCCCTGCGCCCGCCCGGCTCCTCCTCTGCTGCCACGCTGCGCGCGCGTGTGTGTTGATGGGTTTCTTCTTTTTCGTCTTTTCTTTTCTTCCTCGTCTATCGCTTCTCCTGACCGCGCTGTCTTCTTTGTATACTTGATGACGCCTCTATTGCTGCGTATGCGCATCGTACTCGTACTCCTTGCGCTGCCGACGCCCTCCAATACCAAAAAAATGTGAGATGTGATCGCGACGCCCCCTGGCCGTACGGAGTACAGACCCTTTGCCCAGAAGCCCTGCATTTATTTGGTATTTTTGCCCGGTTTCGATGCAGGGCCCGCCGCGTTTTCTGTCCACGAGGCGAACGTCCTGACGGATGCTTGCACGATACGAGTACGAATCATGCCTAGGGTAGGCACTCCGCCGCTCAGAAGCGGCTGCTTGTTTTTTGATCTGTCGTTTTTTTTTTCTTACTTTTTTTCAGCTCTTTGCCACCGCTGTCAACCTGTCACACTCCTGTCAGAGCATCGCAGGGCTCCGACTACGCACCACCCCCCCCTACGGGACATACAGAGCACCCCCCCCCATAAATTTCCTGATAAATAAGACTGCAAGAAGCGACTATCTGTCGGGACAAAGCACCATAATTGTAGAGAAAATCTGTGCTTGATTTTCGTTGTCAACATAAAAAACACGGCGATTTACGTATAAAATGACAGCGTTTTAATGCACGTAGACGAGCCCTCCTACAATTCAACTCTGACAAAGTGTATCACCGGCCACGCGAATGCAACTGCATCCAAATTACACCTAGATCCTGTAACGCCTATAGCGCCTGTAACGCCTGTAGCGCCTGTAGCGCTTACCGCGTAGCGCCTGTAACACCTACATCGTGCAGCGCCTGCAGCGTCTGCAGCGCCTGCAACGCCTGCAACGCCTATAGCGCTTACCGCGCAGCGCCTGTAACACCTATAGCGTGCAGCGCCTATAGCGCCTGCAGCGTCTACAACGCCTGCAGCGCCTGTATATCCCGCTGTGGCCTCGTCGTCTAATTCTAATAATTTTTTAGAGGTGCGTTTGGTGGTGCGTTTGGTGATCGTTTTGGTGATCGTTTTGGTGATCGTTTTGGTGGTGTTTTTGGTGGTGTTTTTGGTGATAATACGCTTTCAAAAATTTGGTGGTTGGGTGCCAAGCAGGAGAATTCATTCACTGGGTCAAAAGTGACAATACGCTAAACCCCATCAGGAAATTAGTGGGCAGGGGTGCTCTATATGTCCAGAGGGGGGGGGTGGTGCGTAGTCGGAGCCCATCGCAGTCCTTTCTTATTTAATCCTTCTATTATTTTTCAATTTTTTTTGTTCTTTTCATTTCTTCATATTTGATTTTGAAGATGATTGATCTTATGTTTCTCCTTATTCCCTTACTTCTTACAATTCCATTATCTTCTTTCCCCTTCCTCCCCCCTCCCTTCTCCCTTTCTTCCCCCCTTCTTCACCTCCCGTCTGACAAACATCCGTTTTGGGCCTCTTGCATATCCCTCGCAGCCTAGAACCGGTCCATCTGGATCCAAAATGGACTGGCATCCGCAGCTCCGATTGTGCGAGCACACATGCCCTATCCAGTAGCGATCGCCCACCAGACCCGCCCGCCGCGACGTGCCAAGCCCATCTTCGCCGTTGTGCTGAAAAGCAGGCTTTTGCCCCCCCTCTCCCGTTCGTGGCTTCGTCCGGTACCTGTACATCCATGTATCGTACTCCGTTCCGTATCTCGATGACACGTAGATGTGCCGTGCTCTGTCGCATGCCGGTGTTCGCAAGTGATCGCCTTGGTGATCCCCTCGTCGCGCCCGACCAGGAAAGGCTCACGACGATCCCAGGATCCGCGCGTACGCGTCCTCCACCTCGCCCGCCAGCTCCAGCAGCGACACAATCACAATCTGGTGCGTCAGGTTCGGCAGCCGGTCGCGGTGCAGCCCGATCCATTCCAGCGGCGGCGTCGCCTCGCCCATGTCGCGCAGCTGCGGCGTCTCGATCACCGCCGGCTCCAGCGCCCGATACTCGAACTGCGACTGCGGCATGTGCACCTCGGCTGTGATCTTGTTGCCGCCGCCGTCTTTGCCGCCGTCCTTCTTGCCGTCCCGGCCCTTGTCCTTGTCGTCCGCCGCCTCGCCGTCGCCCTCCAGCACGCCCGTCAGCCGGATCGCCGTCAGCGGCAGCTCGCGCCCCCAGGCCTGCTCCAGCGTGCGGACGTGGTTCGCGTACATGCCGCGGATGTAGCTGATCCGCGAGTAGTTCCAACCCACCTCCACCTTGCCCTCAAACGCCGACTTGAAGATGTAGTCGATCTGCTTGCCCGCCGGCCGCTGCCACGTCTGCATGCTCGCCTCCACCTGCGGCACCTTGAGAATCGTCCCGCCCCGCGACCCCGTCGCGCTCAGCACCACGTCCTCCACCGACAGCTCCCCTGCCGTCTTTGGCAGGCCCTGCCCTCCCGTCTCCGAGTCGGCCGCAGGCATCCCGCCGCTCGCCGCCTCCGCCGCTTCGGCCGCTGCTGCCTCCGCCTCTGCTGCTGCTGCTGCCGCCGCCTTGGCCGCCTTGGCCGCCTTCGCGTTCACCTTTGACGTCGACCGCGGAATGTGCCGCACGCCCGCCAGCCCGATCCGCAGCTGGCCCAGCGTCAAGCCCAGGTTGCTGTGGATCCGGCCTGCCTCCATGCCTGCCGCAAACCGTGCCTGCGCGTTCAGTGCCTCCATCTTGAACACCTGGTGGTCCGTAAAGCGGTTGGGGAACACCCCCAGATTCACTGCCCGCAACGTCACCACCACGTCCGTGTCCAGCGAGATGGGCGACTTGGCCAAGAGGTTGGTGCTGCTGCTGCTCCTGCTGCTGCTGCCGCTGCTGTAGCTGCCACTCCTGTGGCCGGCCTGGCCCAAAGCCGCTCCCGCTGCCGTCGTCGCTCTCGATGCGGACGACGCCGACGGCGACGACGCGGACGCCCGCCGCTTCGTGAAGCGCTCAATCTCCCGCAGCGACGACGCGTAGCTGGCTTTCCGCTCCTGCACCACCCGCAAGATCGCCTGGTATAGCGCCACCCCCTGCGCTGCCGACGTCGTCGTCCCAAACATCTGCACCGCCTCGCCCTCAAACACCGCCACCAGGCGGTCGCCACGGCCTCTGCCACCGTCTGCCTCGCCGCTGGCATCGCCGCTCCGCCCCCGCCGCCGCACGTTGTACATGAGAAAGTCCAGCGACCGGATGTCCGCCACTAGGAACGGCTGGTAGTCAAACGACGCCTTGAACCGCAGCTGGCTGAAGTGCACTGCCGCCTGCACCAGGGGCGTCTTGCTCAGCGCCTGCTCGCGCTGTGGCCACTCAATCGACGTCCGCAGCTTGAAGTCCTCCAACACCACAAATCCGCTCATCCGTCCCGTGCTGTCCACTCCGATCCGCCGGAACCCCAGGCACAAATTCTGCTCCCACCCAGATGTCTTCTTCGACGACACCCAGAACCGCTCAATCGCAAACACCGACTTGCCCAACGCCTGGCCCAGGTCCACGTTGATCTCCAGTGATGCGATTGCAATGGACGCCGTCCATGGGAACGCCGCCGTGGCGGCCACCTGCTGGTACCGCTGCACCAGGTGCACCTCCTCCGCTGTCGGCTTGCTCACGACCGGAGTGGCCGGCGGCCGCGGTGGTGTCGTGGGGACCGCGCCCGCCGCGTCGGTGCCTGTTGTCTGCAGGTCGTCTGGCGACCAGATCTTGCGGAACAGCAAAAAGTCCTGCACCTGTCGCACGTTGATGCCCACCTTCATCGGGCTCACCTTGAGCAGCGCGGACACGCCGCTGACGCCGCTGACGTGCCTGCTGTTCATAAACGATAGGACAATCGAGTCCACCTCAAAGCTGCCCGTCGACTCCCGCGAATATACGTGCTGCACCGACGCCTGCAGCCGGCTGATCGCCCCCGAGATCGCGAAAAAGTTGCCGTGCTCCACCGTCCGGATCGTGTTCATCGTAAAGTACATGTCATCAAAGCTCGTGGTCGACGCCACCCGTGCAATCGGTTGGCAGCTTAGCGTGAATTGCTGCTTGCAGATCCGCAGTCCGAGATTCAGCTTGAGCCGTCCGAGCATTGTTGTCGGGTCCGACGCAGACAGCAGGATGCTGTCTTCCGCCTTCATGACCTTCTGCACTGTTTGGTCTGTGCCGTCCGCCGACGGATCCGCCGAGCTTTTGCCAGAGTTGCTGACCACCTCCTTGACGCTCGCCGTCAGATCCATCACGAGCGGCACTACCGACGGGTAGATCACGTTGCTGGACGCATCCAGCTTGACCTCCGCATACAGCGAGGGATCGCCGCGCCCGCTGTCCCGGTACTCGAGCTTCCACGCCAGCCCTGGCGAGCGAAGAATCGTGCTGGTGCCCCCCGCGGCCTCGTCTGCCTTGAACTGCCCGTATTTGCCTCCCACGGCTGCCCGTGTCGGCCGCCACTGCGGCCGTGGCGAGCCTGTACCGTCCATGGCCGGGCCGAAGGCTGCCGCGCTAAACGCAAGTTGGCTCGACCGCGTCTCCGTCTTTTTCCCACTGATGTGCACAACTGCCCCGGAAAAGTCCATGTCCATCAGCAGCGATTCGAGTCTCTTTCCGCCACGAAGAGGCTTCTTGGGGGATGCCCCTTCGGCTGAGTACGGCGCCGATGATGGGGTGCCGTCCTTTGTGGGCGCTGCCACCGGATTCCATTGCTGCGAGACCCGGTGCACATTTTTGATCGAGAGCTGGATCGAGTTTTTCAAATTTGCCGCCGGAACGATGAACTCGGATGTCAGCCGCAGGTCGAGCGACTTGCCCACAGCCTGGAAGGCAAATCGGCGCGACTTGGCCGTCGAAAAGTACGCCACGTTGAATACAATTTCGGGCAGCAACGCTGAGTTGGCCGACCGCGCTCGCCGGTCCTGCATAGGCGGCACCATCTGCAACTGCAGGTTCTCAATCGTCAGCCGGGCCGAGCTCTTGGTCCGTGTGCTGAACTCGATTCGTCCCAGAAGCAACACAAAGTCCTCCGTCTTCCCTGCCGATGGCGCAGGTAGAGCACATAGCCAGTTGAACTGAATGTTGCGGATCTCAAACGTAAAGGCCATGGACGACAGGAACGTGTTGATGATATCGGGTTCCTCGTCCGTCTCGTCATCGTCTGGCTCCTCTTGGTCGTTGATGGCAATCCGGGGCTTCGACTGCCGTAGTTTCCGCAGATACTCCATCTCACGGGTCGTGTCGAGATCCTTAATCTTGTCGCCCATGTACCCTAGGACGTCAACGGCCGTTGACACCGTGTCGGGTGACAGGGTGACGTCAAACGCATCGCTCGTGAAAGCAACCGACCGCCACTCCGCGCCGTCGTCGTCGCCTGGCTTCGTGGTGGCCGTGATAAGTGCCGCGAAGACCATGCTGCCAGATGACACCATATGTCCCTCCGAGCCCTTAAGAATCTCGACCGCAATTCGCCGGAGGTTCATGTTCAGTTCGGGGTACTGGAGAACCGGCCCGCCCTCCTCCAGCCGGTTCGTCACCTCCAGCCGAATGCTGGCGAGGCAGAACGACAAATGTGCAATCGGTGCCACGTCCGACTCCAACGACACATCGCCAAAGATCTCCAAGCCGGCAAAGGTTGAGTGAACCGAGTAGACAATTGGCCTTTTCGTCTTCTCCTTGGCCCCGTCTGCCGCCTTTAACAGGCCCTCGCTCGCATCGGCCGCCACAACTGCCTGCTGGTCACCACTGTCAAAAATCTCAGCAAAATGTCTCTGCGATGCTTTGATCTGCCGCTGGATGTCTGCAACGGCGTTGGAGATTTCCGGCCGGTTCAAGGCCGATAGCAAACTATACACAGCGGCCGCATCCAGTTGCACGAGCTCAAGTGAGGAGAACACTGTCACGGCCTGCTCATGCTCGCCAATCTGCATTGTCACGCGACCATTCGTCGGCGGAATCTGTAGCAGAGAGATGCTGCGCGGCGCGTTGTTGCCCGTGATTTGCATGTCGTGCGAGTTTTCCTTGACGTCGAAATCGAGAATGACTTCTTTGCCAAAGTTCGCACCGACGGCCACGCGTGCGACCACACCCGAAAGCGTATACATTAGCGAGCGCAGCAGTGGCAGGCGGATAGAGTATTGTTCGAGAAACAGCGCGATGTTGACGCTGAAGGCCGACAGGCGATCCGCAATCTTCTTGTTGCTTTCTTTGGTCTTGGGCTGCTTGGCGATCAACGATGTACTGCGCGGTGCCAAAGGAAATAGCTTGCTGATGTGGTAGAGCTGTGCCAATTCATCGCGGATGAGAAGGTCCACCGTCTCTAGCAGCACAAGGGGATCTTGCTTGATACCAAGGAAGTAGTCTCGGCTACTAGCCGTCGCTTTGATTGTGTGTTCGTGCCTGCTTTTGGTGGTACGCAGGCTGTAGGCCACAAAGACGCTGGGTCCGCGTAGCTGCGAAGACAGCATTGGCTCCGAGTGGCTCTTAACGCGGGTCGAGATGGTCTTGCAATTGATGAGGAAGCTCGCATCCAATATTGCCGTTGGGGTGCGCCGCAGAAGCAGCGAGGACTTGACGTCGTCACTAAACAAGCGCACGTTGAGGTTCACCGTGTCGATGACCAGGAGGCCGCGGTCCATGGCAAGCACAACGTGGAACGTGCTTGCCTTTGGTGTGCTGGGCGGCGGCGCTGCTTCTTTCTCCCTGGGCTCCTTGCTGAGTTCTTTCGCCCCTGTGCCCGGAGGGTGCCCGCTCGCCCGCTCTCGCTCCGCCTTCTCCTTTTCCTTCTTGTACAGCCGAAGAACATCCTCTGCTAGTTCGCAGATCTCCCAGTTGAGCCGGATGGCCGCCTCGGAGCAATATATGTTCAAGACCGTGATGCTTTCACCCGCACCTGCTTTGCCCACAGTGAAACTGGTCACATCCGGCGTGGAAGCCCCCGCCTTCTGCACGCTGGTTTCAACTCGTACGGTAAGGTCAAGGCATGTTGTCTCGTTCTGCTTGGGCCCCGGGTCGAGCAGCAGCTGGGTTTTCTCCACACGAACCACGGCCATCGTAGGCAAGATGCCCTGTCGGATAGCTGCAGCCTGGGCCAGGTCCGCTTTCAGTGTGGCGAACATCTCCTGCAGAAGCAGAGATTTTGGCACGTTGTTCATGTCCCAGCCACGCCATTGTTCGAATACCGAGATAACTTCTCGTGCGGTCTCCCGTAAAGCAGCTGTGGTAGAAGCTGCAGCAGCAGGGCCTGCGGGCGGGTTCAGTGCACAATGGGAGCAAGCCGTCGTGAGGTTCTGCTTCTGATCTGGTTCCATGAGCATCCAAACCTGACGAAGCCTCATCGCCAACTTCCAAGAATCATAAGTTCTGAGATGTCCGTCGGCGGTCCGCAGCACAGCTGAGGGCCGAACCAAAAATCCAGGGTCTGCGATGCCTCGGCTAGCCTGCACGAGCTTCTTTGCCAGATAGGGTCGTGCTTGGTTGCTGTAAGACAGCGGAACTGCAAAGGCCCTTGCAAGGTTGTCGGCCAAGACGCCCGTGCGGTTGATCAGTGACGCGACGTACTCGATCTTGTCCGAGCTCAACTGTCCCTCGATGGCCTTGACATCGGCATCCACATATGTCAAATCCCTAGTACCCACGGATACCTGAACATCTTCCACGCTCGCAATAAAGGCAGCTTGGGGCCGAGTTATATCGGCCAGTCTTTCGGCAGCAGAGAGCTCAACGGACCCCACCCGCAGATGGAACGACGTATGGGTTTTGTTCTCCTCGGGTTTGAACGCATCTTGCCACGTCGTTGTTGTGCGTGACATCAGCGTCACATCCGAAACAGACACATCATACTGGTCTTGCTCTTTCTCGAACGTGCCTTGTGTGTCCGGGGAAGTGGCATTGAGGAAGCGTAGATTGGCCCGCGGAAGCTCAACAGCGAAGTTTTGCACCTGGCCGCCCATCTTCTGATGCTTCATCGAGCCGATGATGCCGTCGATCGAGCTTATTTGGACAGCGTCGAGTATATCCTCAGGGGTTTGAGGCTGCATGGCGGTAAGGAGAGCGGCGATATGCTTTGCAGACGTCGGGTTCAAAAAGGCCGTAACACCGCGGTGGACTCGAATCAGTATGCTCGTGTGCAGCTTGTCCTCGCTCAGGGTCTCAGGGTCAATGTCGTCAAGGCCAAACTCGGTAGGTCCCCCGTCGATGCCGCTGCCAACCGCGCTGTTGTTTTCTCTGTCTCCGTGATCCTCGTTGTTGTATTGGTCGCGCGCTTTGTCTCCTTCTTCGACACTCTGCAAGACCGCTTCCCTTACATCGGGCTTGACCGTCTCAAGCGGGAAATAGGGCATGAAGAACTTGCTAGAAAACTCAATAGTGTTGTGGTTAGGATCAAGCCGCCGGGCAGGCGCCTCACTGCCTTCCCCCGAATAGCCCCTAGATGCAGCGCGTCGGGCGGTGGGCAAAGATCCATGCCCGTAGAAAGCTGTCGACAATCCTGACCGGCTTGTGGTGTGCACACCCACCGTCGCCGTGGGCTGGAGGCCATCGCTCCCCAAAGCCGTCTGGCTCGAAAGTCTAGACTTTGAGCTGTTGGACCGTGATGTGCCCCGCGGCCGGATGACGCTGCCCTGGCTTAAAGTGGAGCTGGAGAGAAAGGAGCTTTTCGACTTTTGCCGGCGCAAACGTCTCGCCGAGTGGGTGGACGTGCCTGCAGAGTAGATTGAGCTGCCGACATCTCTGGACGTGACGGGCAAGGGCAGGGGGGGGACAGGCTGGGCTGGAGGATCGAATGAATCGGGGGTAAAGCGGTTGTCTGCAAACCCCGGCAGCAAAATGAAGCCGGCCCGCTGGGTGCGCTGATCTTCGCGGCGCACAAGTTCCTGCTGCAGCCGAGTCTCTTCGGTGAAGTTGAATTTGCGGCCAATGCTGGAGATGCTGAGGCTGGTACTCAAGAAGGCGTCGGTCTCCACGGGCAGATGAGGCCGGGACTTGTGGCGCAAGGCGGATTCGGCGTTCACACAGGAAATCTTCAGGTCCGGAATGGATATGTCGGCGCGCTTCGAGTAATGCATCCGCGCCCAGTCGTTGTAGCCAACGTTGAGCCCTTCGCAGAGCGATAGGATAAAGGCAGCTTCATTCACATGCAGCCAGATGCTCACCGACTTGACATGGACGCGGAGAAATGTCACGTCGTGCACGGCAATAGTATAAACCGGGACCAATGCGTTCTCATCGTCGTCAAACGTAAACGCAAAACTTTTGGCCCCTTGCACCAGTGCGGTCAAAAATTCGGTGGTGCACTCGCCCGTGACGGCTCCAGCCGAGAGATCCCAGTTGCAAAAGTACGTCGGCTCCGTTGGCGGCAAGCCAAAGAGGCGGTTGCCAAACACGTGCAGGCCGTCGACAAAGAGCTGCGTGCTTGACCCAGGGACAGCGTCGTCGGCATCGTCGTCTTGTTCGAGGTCACCAGGCACACCCAAGGCGAAACATAAAGGCGACAACACAAAGTCCAGGTCCATGTAGTAGTTCGTGAAGCGGAGGTCTGCGCTGAAATGAGCAGCATCGATCTGGATATTGCGCGAAGCAGAGTAGATATTGGCCGGCAAGTATATCTTCGGGTCGTCTCCCTCGACAAAGAGCATAATATCCAAGTCGTTAGAGGGTTTGGGGGGCGGACCGTTGGCGTGCTCTAGTTCGGGCTCATTTTCCGTAAGCCTTTGATGCTCTTGATGCTCCTCGAGAGTGATAAAATGGACGTCATCACCAAAGTAGTTGTCTTTGAGCTTCATGAAGTAGCGCACAGCAAAACCGTAAGCGGTGAAGACGGGCCTTTTCCCAGTCACGTTGAGAGTGAGCGTGTCGGTGTTGCTGGCTGATGTGGTAGTATGGTAGTGGTATTTTCCATCGACCAGCAAGCTGCTAAGATGGCCGATGTCCTTTGAAGGAACGAAAAGGGCGTTTGTGTTCCAGGGCGGCATGTGGAGTTTGACAGTCGTTGCACCGACGCGGACGGTGAAGGGAATGGCGTTGCTGGATGGCCGAAAGTTGTCGAGGGGAATGCACAATGACGAGTCTAGGACATCGCACGAGATGACGATAAAGGTGTTGTCATTCAGGCTGGTGGGGTTGTTGATGATGTTCTTGTCGTTGACGTTCAGGTAGATTTTTGCATTCCGGAACGACAGGTTGAGAAAGTATTTGAAGGGGGTGTAGACCAGATAGTCCGGAGGCGGACCCGTGCCCCAGTCGTCTATGAGATCGGTGAGCAGGAAGACGTGGTCGCGCAGCAGAAACAGCTCTAGGTCGTTGTTGACCACGTCAAAATGCCACTGCCGCAGAGCGTTCCATCCAAGCGGCGTCGAGAGGTCGCAGGACGTGCGCAGCGTTCCAGAGCGCCAAAGGACCTCCTGGTTCACGCTGCTGGAGATCTCCACACGGGGCATGTCAAGGTCGAGGGTATTCTTGAAGCCCGAGGCAGTGCCTGCCATGTCCATGCAATAGGACACGGTCGTGTTGCTCGCGATCTTGATGTCGAGCCAGCCGTATGGTCGCTGGCTTGATGCAGATGGCGCCGGCTCCGACTTCTTAAACCGAGACCTGTTTCGCCGTTTCTCCTGAGCAGACTGGAACTTGGTGCCCATGTCCGGGCCCTGATACCGCCAGTTCTTTGATGCCTCACGGACAGGAATGCGCAGCGTTACCTCGTCGTCTAGCTCCACGTACATCTGAAATTGGGTCGGCACACGCAAGGCCCCAACAGGCAGCGGCTTCGCAGGCTTTGCATCTTTGCTCAAGGATGGGAAGAAAACGCGCTGCAGCTCGGCACGCTTTCGGTCTGCCCACGGACCATAGTTAGCAGAGCCACCGCGGATTGAGAGGCTCATCCCCCACACTGGTGCTGGCTCGTTGCCATTGGGATTGGACGGCTGAGGTTTTGCTCCCATTTCTACCCTGGGGTTGTCTTCGCCGTGCCCAGCGACGATGCCAAATGGCGGAGCGCGGCTGGCAGGCGAGCGCTTGACAGCATGGGCTGTGACTTTGCCGACAGAGTCCCAGTATATATTCAAAACGGCCTCTGGGCTTTCGAGGATGGGGTTCAGCATGGCATACTCTGTGGCTTCCCAACGTGTTTTAGCATCACCATCTGGGCCATCGAGGTATCGGGACAACCCCTGCCAGTGGGCAGCTCCTGGGACCCGTGCAGGAGCTGGGGGTGCAGGCGGGCTTCGCAAATCGGCAGAGGAGAACGATTCGACGGACCGGCGAAAGTAGGGTACGAGATTCCGGAGATGGCTGCGGGCGTAGCGGCGGTGGTACTGCAGAAAGGAGATTGGAGGGGTCGGTTCGGTCTCCTTGACGATCTGCTTCTCGCGTGCGGCTCGGCAGGTTTGGTCCTCACGGTAGTCCTCGTTGTCCCGCATTTCGACGACAGGACGTTGAAAGCGTATTTTGATCGTCTGGCGGTATGGATCCGGTGTGTCCGTGTGCTGCGCATCGAACTCTCCTGACAGGGCCTGTGCCTTCACAATGAAGATGGCCGAGGTGTTTTCATTGCCCATTACAAGAGCCGCGCGGTCGCAGGTAAAGTGGACGGGAAGCAGATGAAGAAATGCTGGTAGTGCCTCTTCTGCACTGCCCACTGAGGCGGACCGCTCTCGTTCTAGTGGGAAAGCATCTGCGGAAGACGAGGTCGGAGAGCCGGGCTCCGGACCAAGCGGTTGCTTCTCCGTCTTGGTAGCGTTCTCGAAAGCAGTCTCTTTTGCGTTCAGGTCTGCCGGACTATCTTGCCGGTTCAAGCGGCGTTTCCGCAGTTTGTGGTGTATATCGCCCTCTGGCGCCTGCGGAACGGCGCCGTCGCGCTGCTCGATATCGTCGTCGTCGTCGACATTGACAAGACTGGAGATAATACTGTCATATGCGGCGCTGCGGTTGTAGACAAACCACTCTAGGCCGGCTATGTTGACATTCACTCTGCAGGGAAGGCGTGGTTTTGTCTTGTGGTTGCCACCGCCTGTAACGCCTTCGCCGGCGGGATCCTCGTTCTTGGCGCCGGCCTCGGCGGATTTCCCTTTGCTGAACTTGCCAACGTCGATGTGGCGCACCCTGCGCAACCAATAGGCCCATGTGATGTGGCCATTCTGGATTAGTATGGTCTCATTGTTCCCGTGGTAGCGTAAACCGATGAAGAACACGCGGCCGCCAAGCAGGGAAAATTGGAGGGCTTGGATGTCGACGTAGATGCCATAGCGGTGCCATGTATATGTGCGCAGGGCCCATGATGCAAGTGAGGCAGCAAGGCGATTGAAGTATAGAATGAAGAAAAGAGCCCTGGAACAAAGGCGAGCTGTTAGCAACGAATATCCCGAAGGCAAGGAGAAACGCTGGGCCGAGCCAGATACGTACAAGAAGGTGGCCACAATCATGTACGCCAAGAAGACACTGGAGGAGAAGCGTTAGTAGGTGTGCCTCAGAACATCGCACCGTAGGGGCGGCAGTCCTACCCGCTGAACCGTGGCCCGTCCGTGACGACCCTGGCGGCGACCGTAGCCATTGTCTAGGTTGCCTGGTGCGGCAGTCTAGCCCGGCACCTACTGTCGTGCAAACACGTCGACCTAGCAGCCTGAATACCGGCTCCCCATCATCCGAGTAGCAAGCCAAACACGCAGAGCATCGAAGAGCATTAAAGAGTCGCCGGGTGGCGCGGCCGGGGAGGTGTTGAGGGCGGGGCGAGATATATTGGACACGGCTGTAGGAAAGGCGTCATGCAGAAGACGCGCAGTTTGTCGACAATTATGAGAGAGAAGAATGGAGGGGGTGGTCCTGGTAGGTCGGGGAAAGATGTTTCCGGCGCATTGCTTGGTCGTTGAAGGAGAAGTCGCGTCCGGGCGCAGCTGCTTCGTTCCAGTAGAGGTCTAGTGGAGTTCTAGGGCAGCTGTTCACTGGGGCGCCTTATCGCAGGCCTTATCGGCCTCGCGTCTCGTAAAATGACCGGCGATTTTGTGCTAAGCCGTTCCAGGTCTCGGCTCTCTTGCCGTCATCACGAATCATCGACGGACCTCTCCGCGCAAACCAGGCAGCCATTTGCGGCACGCTCAGCGCTGCAGATTTCGAACCGTTTTGTCTAGAAATGTGTTCCAGAGGGCCCTCTGCATAGAATGAGCCCGGGACATTGTTTCTTTCTCTGATCTCTTCCTCTCCTCTCCCCCTTTCTTCGGGGGGCTTATCTCCCCCAATCTCGACTCTTGGTTCTTCGACGTCGACGCGTCTCGCCTCGTTTAGCACACCCACGCGCCTCCAGCCACAATGCTCAGCGGGACGGGTGAGAAGCTCACCGAGGCCACTAAGATTGTGGCCGGTATTGGCTCGTTGACGGCGACGCTGATGTCCATCGTGTGAGTGAAGCCAAGTTCTTACACTTGACGAGCTGCCTTTGCTAACCACCGCCATCGTATAGGTCGATCTGGCTGCAGCTGTAAGCAACGCCAAGAAGCGTCTTGTTTCTGCCGACACCGCCGATGCCTCTGTCTCCAACTGCTAAACCGGTCTCCAGAAAAAACTATCGCAAGCCGTTGCTGCAACGCTATGTTGTCCGGATCCTCCTCATGTACGCGCCTCGACCAGCACAACTTGTCCTCTCGCCGCCTACGTGAATTGGTCTCGGCTGACTTCTGACAGGGTGCCGATCTACTCGGTCGCGTCGTTCTCGAGCATCATCTCCGCAACGGCAGCCCAGTGCCTTGATCCTATTCGGGACATATACGAGGTTCGCTTTTTCCCGTGCTGCCTTCGTGTTGGCCTGGGTACTACAATGTCAACAGCTCGCTGACCGCACGTGCTATGACGCAGGCATTCACAATCTACACGTTTTTTCAACTCCTTATCAACTATCTTGATGGCGAGCGCGCTCTGATCATTATGACACACGGACGCGAGCCGGTCCACCACATGTGGCCGATGACCCACGTCCTGCCGCCCGTGGACATCTCGGACCCGCAGTCGTTCTTGGCTCTGAAGAGAGGCATACTGCAGTATGCTTGGCTCAAGCCGATTCTCGGCCTGGCCGCCATCATCATGAAGGCTACGGGGACGTACCAGGAGGGCTATATTGGATTGAAGTCGGGCTACTTTTGGAGCGGCATCATCTACAACCTCAGCGTGACCATCAGCCTGTACTCGCTGGGAATGTTTTGGGTCATTATGCACGAGGACCTGAAGCCGTTCCGGCCGGTGCCCAAGTTCCTGTGCGTGAAGCTCATCATCTTTGCGTCGTATTGGCAGGGCTTCTTCCTCTCCATTCTTGTGTGGACCGGTGCTCTGCCAGACAACGTACAGGGCTACACGCCGGACAACCTCGCGGCCGCCATCCAGGATGCACTGATCTGCATTGAGATGCCCGGTTTTGCAGTGGCTCACTGGTACGCCTTCTCGTGGCACGACTTTGCGGACAAGGGCGTGTCGGCTGCGCGCTTGCCGGTCAAGTACGCGGCCCGCGATGCGTTTGGGATCCGCGACCTCATCGAAGACTCGAAACTCACGTTTCGGGGCAACAACTACGAGTACCGCGACTTCGACTCGAACGACAAGATCCTGGCCCACGAGTCGTCGCGGTCGCGGGTGGCGCGGCTGCGGGCCGGCATGCGGTACGAACGAGGCGGAAAAGGCAAATACTGGATCCAGAACCCGGGCCGGGGCAATGCCAGTGAGGCGGACCCTTATACACCACTGCTCGGCGGCGGGCGGGCGGGGGCTGGTCCTAGCCGGGCCAACCGCACACAAGACACGGGCGCCGTGGAGGAGCTCACGCTTGACCCGGACATGGAGATACTGTACAGCAAGGCCCGCCAGCTTGAGTACGGTGACTGGAACGTATGTCTCCCATCTCCCGTTGTTTCCTGGCTTTATTTTGATACTAACTCAGGCATCAGTATCCCGTCATTCCTGCCTATGTCCCGTCGGGAGAGGAGCGGTTCCGTACGAGGATCGAAGGCTCGTACCAACGGGTGCCGGGCTACTTCGCACCGGCATCGCCGGCTTTTAGCAGCGGCAGTGGCAGCGGCAGCGGGGGGCGCAGAAATAGTGGCGCAGAAGCCCGGGGTGCGCCAACACCGACTACAGTGATCTCGAAGAAAAAGAAGAAGGGCAAGCAAAAGGAAGCCCAAAAGCAGACGACGCCGCCTCCCAAAGACCGAGCGACCGGGTCGACACAAGAGCGGACCGAAGCAAGCGCATATGCACCACCGCCGGCGCCGGCGCCGGCACCAGCCCCGCCAGCAGCCGCGCCTGCCGTGCAACCGCCGCTGCTGCGACGTCCCCTGCAGGGCGCCGACGGCACAATCAACACCAGTCCTGTTCACAAGGCTGGCGAGGAAGAGGGCGATGACGAGTCGTTGCGTCTGTGGCGGCGAAACGATGACGACGACGAGAGCGTGGCGTCGCCGGTAAAGGACACAGGTGCGGCCCCATACATTTTGGAAGAAGACGAATTCCGGAACGTCTGGGGCGGTGGTGACGGTAGCAGTGAGCCCAGTGGTCTGTAACGGGGCCAGTCCGGCCGTTTGGGAGTGTGTTGCAGGGGTGTTTACAAATTTTCAGAGAGAATGTTTCATGTTTCTTTGGGAGTTCTTTTGGGTTTTTGCGACAGACGGCATAGCGTGGCAAGTAACTGGTAGTTTCAAATTGCTCTTTTTGTCGTTCTATTTTATGAGTATTACGGAGTATGGATATCTCCAAAATAGTATCATATTCCCTACCGTTATGCTCGACGTTCTGCAGGGGGGCGCCAAGAGAAGGCCGGCTTCCCTCGGTACCGAGCAGTATAATACCCGTGAAGAAACAGAAAAAGGCCGCATTTTGCAACAGGCCCGGCAGGATTGCTTGGTTTTGTTTCTTGTCGTTTCTGCTTCCGCCCAATGAGTGAGAACAGCCCGATGCCCCATCGTTCATCGTCTCCTTTTGTGTGATAGGGGTAAAACGGCAGCGGTTGTCTCCTGTCGTTCGTTGCCTGTTTTGGGCACACTTGTCCATTTTGGGGCACCATCGCCAACTACGCGTCGGGTCCTGCGTCGCATCGCGCGAACAACCCCCCCCGCACGTATCTTACGGAGCATATCGTAAGTGCGTGGGACCGCCGGGCTGCGCTCGGTCCTGTCCAATTTCTGGTCCGCACAGCTAGGCGCTGATCGGATCTCGAGCCTGGGACAATGCGCGCTCGCCTGTGCGCAAATAGGCTCATGGCTTGATCTGGATGCCGAGTCTGTTTCTTTGTCGGTTGGCAAGACGTTCATTGTCGCAGGCGGTGCCGGGCGATTCTAGCGCCACGTCCCGCGTGCTGCTTACTCCGTTTCGTGCAAGTTCTTTGTTTACCAGGCGCTCCTCTCGCTCCTTCCCGTAGATCTTGATACCGTGTCCAGATTGGGTTTCTTTCAAAAGTCTCAGATCGTGCCTCTCTCTTTTTCTCCCTGCCCGCCTCTTTACGGAGTATTCTTACTCCTTTCTTCTCCTTTCTACGGATACCTCCGTTCGACCCACGCAAATCTCTTCGCATTCTTCGTCAACGCCCGCATCAACCACCCCTGTCCGTTCATTTCGGCCACCGTTGCATACGAGGAGCCTTCCGGCGGCTGGTCCGGCCCACAATGCCCGGTTGTGCAGCGTTTCCTCCCAGTGCACGGACGTCCTGACCCGCGAACTCGCACCACTCTCACTCCCAAGAAGCCTATCCGTAAACGCGCTTCTGCTCCGCGCGCCGTTGCACCCTGTTGTGTGCTAAATCCGGTACGGAGGATTCCACCCCTGCCCCTGGTCGTTCAGCGGTTCTTCACAGCCTCTTTCTCGACCCCTTGTCACATGTGGCCCTGACAGCAAAATTTCTCCTCTCTCCGACGTACGAGTATCTTGTGATTTTCGTTGCATTGTGTTTTCTTCTGTTGTGGTTTTTTTTGTTCTTTCGTTCTCTTCGTTACGGTCTTTTTTTGTTGCTGTTGTCTAAACGACCCCGAAAAGTAAACAAACCAACCAACTTTGGGGTTTTACGCGCTTACGCGTGCGACACCACAACTCAAGTCCCGGAATGCTCTGTCTCGGACAGATCCGCCTGAGACAAGACAGAGCTCTTTTCTCAATTCCTTGCTTGCCGTCATGGCCGAGGTGATCGGTGCTGCCCCAGCTGCCGTCGAGGCCTCTGCGGTGCCGGCGACTCCTTCTCTCGAGGCTTCGAAACTGGAGCAACAACAACAGCAGCAGCCGAGCCATTCGCGCCGACTGCGACCACCCGATCTGACGGGACCGTCCCCCGCCAGCGAGTCTCGCATCCCACTCCGCCTTCTCGCCACTGGCTCCCAGAAGCTCTCCCGCAGAGAGTCGCGTTTAGGCCTGAGGGGTCTTTTCTTTCGAAACAAGCCCGTCGTTGACCTGCCCACTGCTTCCTGCGCATCCCCTACGGCTTCCAGCTCGGGCACCGGAACGGGCCTCTGGTCGCGCCCATTTCACAGCGCGCGCTCAGAATTGGCACTCTCGAGGAGTACAACGATATCTGAGACAGAACCGGCACCGGCCTCAGCGAAACAGGGGCCAGCACCGCCAGCATCGCCGGCCCTCAGCAAAAGAAGCAAGACCTCGAAGTTGAGCAGCACGGCCCGGGGCAAGCCGCTCCCAACTCCCCGCACGGGCCGCGGTTCGCTGGCCACGTGGGACCCTCCACCGCTATTCCAGGCCTATCCCCAGGCCATCAAGCAGGCACAGCTCCCGGTATGCAAGATCTCCGTGGATGCCTTGATCCGTTTCCAAGGCAGCCACGGTAACGCCAACGTGCTGCACGCGGCAACGTCCGGCGAGTCCACCAAGGATGCAGCAGTCGACGAGGCGGGCAACCTGGTCGCTGCCGACAAAGACGAGCTCACCGCCAGCAGCAACGTTCTGGACAAGGACAAGGCGGCCACGGAAAAGGACAGGGCAGTCGCCGACAAGACGAAGCGAAAACACCGCCGGGCCTCATCCGGGTCGTCGCTCAAGCTCGACTGGCAAAACAAGATCTACATTCTGGTCACCTCTGGCTATCTGTTGCAATATGCTGGCGAGGGGTCTTTTGACCGCCTCCCGGAGAAGATCCTGCACATAACCAAGGACTCGGCCGCGTTTGCGAGCGACCTTATTCCTGGCCGCCACTGGGTCCTGCAGGTGTGTTCCGCCATGGACGCTGACGGCACAGCCCCGACATCGGACGCGCGCTCCCTGTTTTCTCGTCTACCCTTCCGCGGCTACGAGCGACGACAGGCCGCCACGTTCCTCCTGGTGTTTGATAACGCAGAAGAGATGGAGGGCTGGATCACGACGCTGCGGCGCGAAATCGAGCAGTTTGGCGGCAAGAAGCATCTCTCGGAAACCGGAGCGCCCAAGGTGGAAAGCACCATTGCCAGGCGGAGCACTCAGTCCAGCCAGCGCACGCTGGTCGTCCGGGATCCCGAGCGGTTCTCCCGCCTCATCACCCCACAAGACCTCTACCCGCTGTCGCCGCGCTCAGAGTTCGGCTCCATTGCCATCCGCGACCGGAATAGCGACGAGATGTCCGCCACAAACAGCGTCTACTCGCACGACGGCCGCCAACTGGAAAACCTTCGCAACAGCGGCAACCGCTTCTCGTACATCTCGTCTGGCCAGCGAACCATGGTAGCGTCGGACAGCTCGTCGCCGCCCAGCTCTCCCAATCACGGCAGCTTCTCCAGCAACACAGGGGACGAAAAGCCCCTACCTCACCCGGAGGGTAGAAAAGAGGCGTCTCGGCCGCTTCCCAACGAGGTCGCCAGTGTGGCACGTCGACCGTCCATGCAGCAGCTTCCTGCAGGACAACGCACGGCTGACTTGCACTCTGCTGGAACAACAGCGGCACCGCCCACCCAAGTGCGTGTGCCGATCGCCCCTCCGCCGCCTATCGTGGTCGACCGTGCGAACACCGGCCACATTCTGGCTGCTTTTCCTCTCCCACCATCGCCACCGACTATACCCAACTTCAGCGTGCCACATCTAGCAAACAGACGATTCTCCCTGGTTAGTTCACGGAGTCCGGTTGGGTCGACACCCGCCTCACCTGCCTTATCTCCTCCGTTGGCTGCCACGGAAACAGCCGCTCCGGCCCCTGTGGTTCCTGTCGCTCGACGAAGCACGCGCCGCATGCCGCCTCCCTCGCTGGTTTTATCCCGTCCCCAGCCTAAGAAACACCAACCGCCGCCTCGAGTGGCACCCAAAGTCGCATCCAGGAGAGGAGCGGTCGCCTCTACCGAGAACAGCATCCCTGGAAGCCCCGACTCCGATTCGTCAGTGCCCAACACAGCAGCACTCTTTTCTCCCTGGAGCACTGTGGAGGCCCAGGCTGTGCCAGAGCCGAGCAAAGCATCCCGGACGGCATCCCACCAGAGCGAATCTCGGAAAACGGTCACGACAACGCCTCCATTGATGGATCCACGCATCCAGACCACTCCGCACACAAGCCCGAGGCGGCATTCTAGCATGATGGCTCTGCGGACACGCGACGCTACGACCGAGCATGGCCGGGAGGAGCTCAAGCACAACCTCCAAGCTGCGGCACACGTCCGCGTGATCCAGGCCACGCCGAAGGGGCTGCCAGAGCCGTCTACTGCGAACGAGTCTGCCGCCCAGCTCCGGCGGACGAGCATGCTTGCCCAGCCGAGCAGTGCAGCGGCGTCTCGGCCAGCGTCTGTGTATCGACACGGAGCCACGTCTGGCCGCGGGACGAAGGACGGGCAAAAAGGCGGCAGCCTGGACACTGGCCGCAGCCGCATAGCCGCGAGTCTGGGGCCCCTGAAGCCGCTGCCGGCGCCGCCTACGGCACCGACGGGGCAGCGGCTGCGTTCTCGCTCGACGTCGTCCCGCCTCGGAGGCCGGCACAGCATGTACCAGCTGGCGGACGGCCCCCCGCCGGCGCCTCCACCAACGTGTGCGCTGCCGCCCTTGCCTCCAAAGATGGAGGAGCCCGACAGCCAAGCAATGGCGCTTGCAATGTAACCTCTATCTTTCTTTTTCTTTCCTACTCCCTTTTGTTCTTTTTTTTTCCTCCTTTCTTTCTTTGGTGTTTGTACGAATACTCTGCCAGCCAACGGTGCTCTTACCATATACCTTTCCTTTGTTTTGGGGGTCTATTTTCGTGTTGGGTAGACATGAGCTCGGCGCTTCACAGGCCTTTGTCTGGTCATCCATCTGGTCACTTCCAGTCGTTCTTTTTTGTGTTGTTTCTTTTGTATTTGTCGTCACAGGATGTACGTTATGTAAAGTACTGTAGAATAAATGAACAGGCATGCAAGGCGCAACAAAGACTGGTATATAAACGGCGAAGAAGAGCAAACTGGCCGGGCGAGGGGCCTAGCTGGAAGCGCGGCGGTTCTCGGCCGGCGGCAGCGGGGGCTGCCGGGTGGGCGGCGGCGGCGACTGTTTCGTGGGCGGCCGGGCGAGGCGCGGGTCGAGGGCGAGCTCGCGCAGCCGGTCGCGGAGCTGGCCGATTTTGGATTCGTAGTCGGCGATGACCTCGTCGAGCTCGGTGTCGGCGTCGGCGCGCAGGGCGGCCAGGGCGGCGGCGTGCTGGGCCTCGAGGGCGCGGACGGCGGCGGTGTGCTCGCCGACAAAGGCGTCGACCACCTGGTGCTTCTCGCGGTCGAGGGCGGCGGCCTGGGCGGCGGCCTGGGCGGCGAGGGCGGCGGCGTGCTCGGCCTGGGCGGCGGCCAGCTGGTCCTGGAGGGTCTTGGTGGCGGCGTCGGCGTCCTGGCGCTTCTGGTCGGCGGCGGCCAGCTGGTCCTGGAGGGTCTTGGTGGCGGCGTTGGCGGCATGGAGCTCCTTGGCGAAGAAGTCGGCCTTGCTGTTGGTGATGCGCAGCTGGGTCTCTTTTGCGAGGAGGGCCTCCGCGGCCTCCGCGGCCTTCTGGTCGGTGGCCTCCTTGGCCTTTTGCAGCGTGTCCAGCGCCTTGGCCAGCGTCTTTTTCTCTTCGGCGAGTCGGACGTGGCCGTCATAGGCGACCTTGACCTGCTGGCGGGCCTCGGCCTGCTCCCGCTTCCGTGCGCGGATCTCATCGTCGAGCTTCTTCTGCAAATTCTCCTGTAGCTCCCTCATCTTCATCAACCGGTCGTACAGACCCGGTTCCCCCATATTTCTGCTATGGCGGTTCATGTTCATCATGGTGTGGGACAAAGGGGGTGTTGCTGCCGTCGCCAGACAGCGTGGAGGCAAGAGGGATCGGGTCGAGAGACGACAGGCAGGAGAGGAAAACCCAGAAAAGACAAACGAGGCTTTGTCTCGCAGACGCTCTCCAAAACGGTGAAAACAGGAAGGAGGGACCCAGCGGCACGGGCGGCCGTCCAGCGACCAATCGCAGCCAAGACCAAGGCGCACCCGACTCCGTACACTGCCCCGATGCGGCTCAGCGTTCGGCCTATGATCCCTTTTCCCCCGCAGCCGCGGGCGGTAGCTCTTCTCGCACGTCCGTGTCGCAATGGTCGCCGCTCAGGACATTCTCACCGCCAGCATGCGTCTCGGGGCGGACAAGCCCCGGGTTGTTGTCTTTGTCGGCGGCTCGGCGGCTCGGCGGCTCGGCGGCTCGGCCAGCTGACCATCCCGCTTGTCAGCCTCGGCACGGTTGTGCAGAAGACTGCTGTCGTCGGCCGGCCGGGTGCAGCACTCCCTGTCCCGGCCCGTCCACCGCCAGCACGGACGTTGCGCACGGCTGCGCCCCGGCGCGGCATTCGGGGGACTGTGCTTTGGGGTGCCTCGCGGCAGACCACGTGCATTTTCCACTTGACGGATCCACCAGTAAACAGCGGCGCCAACCTTAAAAGGGGCCCCCGTAAAATCTGCCTTGCGGGGCGCTCCTCCCCGCGGGGAATTTCCTCCAGCGCGGTCGCGCTCTTTCTCACCAACGCAAATCACACACCTCCGACCATGGCCGACGCCCGCATCCACGAGGCGGCTGAGGAGCGCCCCGCGTTGCTGCGCACACTCGCGGCCACGCAGCACGCCAAGCCGACGCTGGCGGCGGTCATGGTGCGCCTGGCCGACCTGCAGCAGCAGTACTGGGCGGCGTCGCGGCACCTGGGCGAGGTGCACAAGACGACGGAGCGCGAAAAGGCCGAGCGGGACGCGCTGCAGCACCAGCACGTGCGGAAGTGGTTCCAGGACCGCGGTGCGCGCCATCGGCGGCGCGCTCGCGGCGTCGCGCCGCGACATTGTGCTCTTCGGCGACGAGAGCCACGCCACGGAGCTGGCCGGCCAGAGCGACCCGCGGCTGGCGTCGAGCCGCGCCGAGGCCGAGGAGCGCGACGTCGTGCGCACCGTGCAGGCCAGCATCGCCGAGGCCGAGCACCACATGGCCACGGCCCAGCAGCTGGCGCCCGACGTCGCCTTCGCCTTCTACCGCCCCGCCGTCGCCAGCATCCACTCCGCCACCGCCCACCTCGACGTCTGGCTCGACTCGCCCGTCACCGACTACCTCTTCCACAGCGACCTCCAGGCCACCGAGGACCACGTGCTCGTCTGCGCCCGCGTGCTCGCCGCCGAGGCCGACCAGGCCCACGCCCGCCTCGATGAGGCACGCCGCGCGCTGGCCCCCGTCGTCGCCCAGCTCGCCGCCCTGCGCAAGGACCTCCTCTCCCTGCGCGCCGCCGTCTTTGCGCGCGTCATGCACGAGGATGACGCGCCGCCGCCGTACGCCGAGGGCGAATCCGTGACGACGTCGTGACTGCGTACTACTCCGTATCTCGTATGCATGACGTCGGCCCCACTCCGCCGTTGCCAAGCGCACAGTAGACTACGAAGTAATACGAGTAAGATACATCAGACGAAATGCGCCTCGTTTGTGGCAGTGCAGCGATCAGCACCTTCCGTATAATAAGCTTACCTTCCATTCTGCATTCTTTCATTTTCTCTCTCTCCAGTCGTCATTCATCATTTTCATCACTTCCTCACTCCCTTTTTCTTCTCCATCCCCCCCGCCCCCTTCCCCCCCATCCCCACCATGTGCTTCGGCTCCTCCTCCCGGGATCAGCCCGACAACGCCCCGGCCCCCCGGCCCGTCCACATGGACGACACCCACGCCGCCAAGCCCCCCGTCTACAGTCCCCCCTCCGGCCCGCCCCCGTCCCGCTCACCGCTGCCGGCGTCCGTGTCCGCCGCCGAGAAGGCCGCCCCGCCCGCCCACGACTGGGAGATTGCTGTCCCCGACACGGCGCTGCTGCCGCCGCCGCCCAACCTGTTCGCCGGCTGGGACCGCTCGCCCGCCAACAACGCCACCGAGGCCCAGGCCGACGCCGGCGCCGCCTGGTGCCGCGCCCACCCGCTTGCCTTCCCGCCCCTCGCCGTCGGCCCCGTCGACGACCCGGCCTCGCACCCGCTGCGCGCCGCCCTCGCCCACCACCACTTCGGCCTGCTGACGCCGCCCGGCTTCCGCGGCTCCATCCTGCCCGTGCCCGCGCCCCCGCCCGGCGCCCCCGCCGCCGCCGCCAGCCGCTGGGCCGTCCACGCCGCCGCCGCCAGCCCGGACGCCTGCATCCTCGCCTACCCGCCGCTGTACGTGCCAGCCCTGCATCGGCCCCAGCCCCAGGCCGCCGGCGCCCCCGCCGTCACCCTCGTCTACTACGAGGTCTACGTGCTGCCGCCGCCCGCGTCGCGCCCGCACGAGGTCTCGCTCGCGCTCGGCTTCGCCGCCATGCCGTACCCCGCGTTCCGCCTGCCCGGCTGGCACCGCGGCAGCCTGGCCGTGCACGGCGACGACGGGCACCGCTACGTCAACGACATGTGGGGCGGCAAGGACTTCCTCGACGCGCCGCTGCGCCCCGGCCAGACCGTCGGCCTCGGCATGCGCTTCGCCGCCGACCCCGCCGCCAACAACGGCCTGCGCGTCGACGTCTTCTGCACCCGCGACGGCCGCCGCGTCGGCGGCTGGAACCTCCACGAGGAGGTCGACGCCGAGCAGGACCTGCCCGTCGTCGGCCTCGAGGGCTTCCACGACCTCAGCCTCGCCATCGGCACCTTTGACCAGGTCGCCTTCGAGGTCCGCCTCGACCCGGCCCAGTGGCTGTACAAGGGCGACGGCACGGCGTAGGGGCGCCGGCACGGTGTAGAGGCGCCGGCACGGCGGAACGAAAAGGGACAAGGCGTTTGGGTCATACCGCTGTACGAATAGTCTAGGGATAAGAACAAAGGTGTATCAGGAAAAAGACAAGCGCAGAACCCCCCAACACATCGTGAAACCTAGTTCAGCCGCGGACTCCGCCGCCGCGACAGGCTCTGCGAGAACGCCGACGCCGACGGCGGCACGTTCTCGCGGCCCCCGAGCGCCAGCAGCATCGAGCTGCGCACGGTTGCCGCGCCCGTCTTGGCGTACTTGGGTGGCGGCTCGCCCGCGCCGCCTGCCAGGCCCTGGCCCCCCGTCTGCCGTCTGCTCCGCCGGAACGACGCCACCGTCTGGCTGCCGCCGTCGTACGCGTCCGCATCGGTGGTTGTGCCGGTCTCGCCCGACGTCGTCGTCTCCTCCCCCTCCTCCTCCTTCACGCCCACAAACGCAGGCGGCCCCATCGTCGTCACGTTGGGGTTCACCTCGCGCAGACGCGTACTCTGGCCCAGCACCGTGTCTGCATCGCCTCTGTCCTGGCCGCCGTCGTCCGCACCGTCGTGGAAGACGGTGGACGGGCCCTTGCTCGGTGTTGCGTCCATGGCCTCCTGCGCCGCAGCGTCGTCCACGTCGTCCAGATCGCCGTCGTTGTCGTCGCCGCCGTCCGGCTCGTCGCCTTGCCTCGCCTCCTCCTTGCGCATCTTGGCCAGTAGGACGTGGTGTTGGGCCGTCCGCGGCAGCTCCCGCACCGTCGGGTACTGCACCTTCTCGGGCGTGTCGCCCGTCGGCACGTACTCTCGCAAGCTCGTGCTGGCCACGCAGCCGCGCAGGTGGTCGAGCGGCTCGCACAGCGTCGTCTCTGCCGGCGCCCACTGGCTGCGCAGCGTCCCGGCCACCGCCACCGCCTCGTCCGCGGCCTCCGTGGCCCGCTGTGTCGCCGCCGCCGCGCCCGTCGACAGCGTCGCCAGCGTGCTCGCCACCGTCTCGGCCATGCAGGCCACCGACGCGCCCTGCGCCGCGTGCTGGGACGCGCCGCGCGCCGCCGCCTGCGTCACCAGCTCGTCGAGGCCCTGCATCTGCTCGTCCAGGTCGCTGCGCTGCTCGCCCACCACGCGCACCGTCGCCGCGTGCACCGACCGCGCCGTCGCCTGGATCGCCGTGCTGCGGTCGCGCGCCGCCGCCCAGTCCTCCTGCAGCCGCGCCCGCAGCACGTCCCGCGTCTGGCTCGCGTCACGCACAAACCCGTCGCCGCGGGCGTTCCACGCGTCCATGCCCGCCGCGTACGCCGCCACGTCGCCCGCAAACGCCTCGTGCGACGCTGCCACCCGCGTGCGCAGCCCCTCCGCCCGCGCCGCCCGCCGCGCCGCCTGCGCGTCTGCCTGCGCCGCCACCAGCGCGCCAATCTGCGCCAGGAGCTGCTCCTGGTCCGCCGCCGCCAGCCGCCGCTCCTCGTCGACCGCCTCCTCCACTTGCGCCGCCACGGCCGCGTTCGCTTGCTCGACCGCCTGGCTGGCCGCGTCCACCTGCTGCCGCAGCGCGTCCGACTCCGCCCGCTGCGTCTGCAAGTGCTCCAGCAGCGTCTCGAAGAGCGTCTTGACGTCCTGGCCCAGCGTGCTGTACGAGCCGTGCAGCTGGTGGTGGAATGCGTCCAGCTCGCTCACCACGTCCTCCGCAATGTGCTCGGCCGCCGACGCGATCGTCTGCAGGCTCTCGCCCACCCGCGTCCGCAGATGGTCGCGGATCGTCCGCACCTCGCCCAGCAGCGTGTCGAGCTCCTCGTGCGCCGCGCCGTGCTGCGCCACCAACGCGTCCCGCGACGCCTCAAAGGCCGCCAGCTTCGTGTCCAGCAGCGCCTGCGTCTCCCCCAGGCTCTCCTGCTCCGTGCGCGCAAACGCCTGCATGCGCGTCGCGATGCGCGCAATGTGCTCGTCCTGCGCCGCCCGCAGATCCCGCACCCGCCCCTCCACCAGCCGCGTCACCTCCGCCACCTGCGCTTGCGACCCGGCCCACGTGTTACGGTTGACGCCCTGCAGGTCGGACTTGCGCCGGTTCTTGGCCCGCAGCCCCTCAATGTCGCGCACGGTGCGGTGCACCGTCGCCATCAGCTCGCTGCCGATCCGCGCCAGCGCCGTCTCCGTCGACTGGTGCGCCTGCCGCACAAACGTCTCCTCCGCCAGCGACTTGCGCGTGGCCGTCAGCACCAGCTCCGTGTGGTCCAGCACGCCCTGCGTGCCGTCCAGCCGCGCCTTGGTCGCCTCGTGCTCCTTCTTCAGGCCCATAAAGTTGGCTGTCAGATCCAGCAGCTCCTGCAGCTTGTTGCGCAGGTTGTTCTCCATCGTCTCAATCTTGGCCGCCTGTTCCTCGGCCAGGATGCGCCTCGACTCGCTCTGCACCGTCATCTCCTCGTATGCGTCGTTGGCCAGGTACACGCCGTTGCGCTGCCGCGTCACGATCAGCTCGCTCTTGAGCTTTTCAATCTCCGCCGTGAACTCGCGCAGCAGCGTCTTCTTGTTAACCAGCTGGTTGACCTGCGGCTTGTTGCGGATGTTTTTGGCCCGGAAGGCATAGTCCAGTGTGGATATTGTCTCCTCCAGATTGCTCTTGGCCGTCGAGATCGTCGCGATGATGCACGTCTTGGTTCGCCCTCCCAGCGAGTCCTGCAGCAGCCGCGTCAGTTTCGACTCGCGGTATGGCACGTGTGCCGTGCGGTCCACGAGCGCGTTGATCACCCGCCCCAGTGTCAGCAAGCTCTTGTTGATGAGCCCGGCCTCCGCAGCGCGCTTGTTCTCCGCGCCCGACCGCTGGATGTTCTCGCTACCCGCCAGGTCGACCAGGTTGAGCTTGCCCGTCGTGTAGAAGACCTCACCACCGTCGACTTGGTGCTTGGTGTGCACCGTGATGGTGAAGACTGTGTGACTGCGACTGCTGAGGTCGTTGCACTTGGTCGCGGCCACCTGCCTCCGCAGGCTGCCCTCTTGCAGGCGCTTGATGCCGTCGGCCGCCGACGCGATGTGACGCTCCTCCATGCCCTGGACCACGGTAGTAGCGTGACCCTTGCGGGAGTTGTCGTCGTAGATTTTCAGCTTGTTGTTGCTGCCCGAGCCCGAGCCTGCTGCGCCGTCGCCATCGGGCGAGAGCAGGTCGCGCAGCTCCTCGTTGTACAGCTCGATAAACGAGCAGCGAACCACACTATCGGACTCGTCTCGTTCGAGTGTGTTGAAGAGGGACTGCAGCACGCGCGGGATGATGCCGGCCGCGTCGGTCAGCAGACCGAGCGTCTCGCGCATGTCGCCGGACATGGTGTAGGTCTTGCCGGTGCCTGTCTGGCCGTAGGCAAAAATGGTGCAGTTGAAGCCCGCCAGCATCTCGTCAAGAATAGGCTTGACCACGTCGTCAAAGATCATGCTCTGGTCGGCTGCTGGCGAGAAGACGCGGTCAAAGTTGTACGTCTTGTTGCTGAGGGCGTTGGGACCCATCATCAGCTCGACAATCTTGCCCTTGGCGCCATCTGTGTTGACAACAACAGCGCTGTTCTCGCGCACCTCGCGTTCGTTGCGACCGCGACAACGCACCACGACGTTGATGTTGGTCTCGTCCGCCGCGGAGACCCCGACCGGGCCATTGCTGTCGGCGGACGAGGAGAGGAGACCGGATTCGAAGTCGCGTTCCTTGCGTTTTGTGCCGGCCACCGCGGAAGCGATCGTTGCCACAGACCGAAGCGACTCGGCGGGGGAGACCGCGCCTGGGCGGCCAAAGCGTGCAGAGCCTGACGCGGAGAAGGACGAAGAGGAGGTCGGTTGGTGCCGTGCAGTCGAGGCTCGTTTTGTTGGCTGACGGACGCCGGGTCGTGCTGTTGCTGCGCTGGGGCCGGTGCGGAGGTTCGACACGACAGACGTATTGGTGGCCCTGCGTGAGGGCTGGTCTCGTGGGGGAGGCATGGGTAGAAGAAGAGGCTGTGGACGCAAAGATATAAACAAGAAAAGATGCAGGAAAACGAGAAAAGACGCCGCGTGGACGCGTCTGAGCAAGGAGCAGCAGAAATTATCCAACAGCAGCTGGTGACACGCTTCCACAGACGTCGTATGCTCGCTCGTGCGTCCTCCGAAAAACGTCCGCGATGCCGATGGTAATATGCAGGGATGGGGGAACGTCCCTCAGCGAAGCGGATTCCACGTCCTTTTCCCCTTGTTGACATTTACCGGGCGCTTGTCCCAAGCCTGTCTAGCGCGATTCCCAGCGAGTGCCGTGTGGCGGTGCGCCTGCGCGTTGGCCTAGCAACCGAGCAACGGGTGCTGTGGCGCGTAGCCTCGCAGGCGCCGCCCCACTGCAGATGACGTCTAGGCGGCCGGACACGGCTGCCCCGCCTGCCACGCGGGGAGGGAGCGTGACTGGGTGGCAGCTGCCGTTTGTCTCCAACGTCCTGGCGTGTACACGGTCTTCCTGAGCTTCAAATTTCCCCTTTCTGCTTATTTTCGATTATTGTTCGCCTCCCACCATACTCTTTGTACCCTTTTGCATCCCTTGACTCATGGGCACTTGACGGCCGGACCTACTGCTCGTCATGTCTCTCTTCACGGCCCAGCTGCATCCGGGGCGGGCGCTGGGCTTTCTGGGTAAGCCGGCGGTGACGAGGTCGTTGAGCTGATGAAGCAGACAAACTGACACGGCCTTGGCCAACAGTCCTCGGTGCGTCACTGCACGACATCCTCACCCGCCTCAAGGCCGAGCCCCAGCGCTTCCCCAAGCTCGACCTATCCTACTCGCCGGCCGACCCGGTCCGTGACCCTGTCGTTCTCGGACTGCCGGCCAACGGGCTGCGGCTGCGCTTCGATGGCCCCGAGCAGCGCCTTCGGCTCATCGAGATCCTTGACTTCAGCAAAAACCACGTCTTTTTCCGCGAGCAGAACAAAGACCGGGATCTGGTCAAGCCCCCCTCCAGCAGCGAAGATGCCACAGCGGCGAACATCGAAACGCCTGCAAATCGGAATGCGGGCGTGAACGGGAACGCACCGCCGGTTGGGCCGACCTTCCGCCACATCTATTCGCGCTTCCTGGGCCCGACGTATGGCGGCGAGTTTGTCCCGGGCGAGGGAGGCGCGGATTCGATGGGCACCTACGTGCTGTCCTACCCTGGCGTTGCCTTCACCTTCCCCATGGCAAAAACAGCCTACGCGCCCGGAAAGGACGTGGTCTCGTTGCTGTCAGCACCTGGCATGTCGCCGGCCACATCCATGGCCGTCTTCAGCGGCGACTCGTGGGCCCAGGCACGCGACCAGCTGTGGACGGAGCCGTTGCCGGCCGTCAAGACCTTTGCGCCCCTTGCACGCGGCAAGGATACATCTCCCAACGAGGTCTCCCTGGTCAAGATTCACGGCGGCGGCAAGCTGCAGCTTGTCCGGCGGTGGGCCGGAGAGTCGTCCTCAGAACCAACGGCCACGACAGCCTCGGCAGCGCCAACACCCGCACACACATCCGACTCCTCTCCCTCCTCCTGGTGGCTCTTTCTCGGCGAGACGACGCCGCAGCAGCTGGTGGCCGAGCTGGGGCCGCCGGACGCCATCTACCGCAAAAACGACCAGCGAATGTACATTCACAAAATCCGAACCACAAGCCACAGCCGCGCGCAGCCGACCAACGGCGCCGGCGTAGATCCGCTGCACTACGGCTCCCACCCACACCATCATCACGATCCCCTGACGGACACGGACCAGTCGTCCATCCCGACCGCATCCTCCGACGACGATGCCGACGAAGAGGCGATCGAGGACGAGTTTCTCTCCGGGAACGTCTCGGGAGAGTGCTTCTTCAACTACTTTTACCTCGGCTTCGACATACTTGTCTCCACGCCCACGCCGCCATCCCGACCGCCGGGGCTGGCAGAGGGCGGCGGTGGCGCCGGGTACGCAACGCCAACACCGCCCCCCCCGCTGCACTCGGAGGCGGCTGACCACTTGGTGGCGACCAAGCTCGTGCTGCACGGCAACGTGCCCGGATCGTACCCGTTCAACCGGCACCGCCGCTGCCGCTGGGAGATTGCGTACCTGGCCGACCGCCTCGCGACGGTCAACGCCGAGACGCCGTTTGCGCAGATCGAGGAGCACCTGCACCACGAGTGGCGCGGGCTGTACGGGTCGGACGAGGAGGCGCGGCAGCGGCAGCGCGGCATGGTGCTGAACCGCGGCTGGGGCGACAGCCCGGGCAGCAGCATCGAGCTGCTGGGCGGGTGGGAGGAGGGGCAGCGCGGCGCGCACGCGGGCGGCAGCGCCAAGGCGGAGCGCGACGGCCGCGGGGAGGACGCGACGACGACGACGCTGTACGGGTTCCCGGGCCTCGTGTTTGAGGTGCTGCGCAACGGCTACGTGAGCGCACTGACGGTGTTCTAGGATGTTCTGGGCTTGGTTTTGAATTTCGTCATGCTTGCCAGCGCGTTGTTTGTCCTCTTTTCTTTCGTGGAATTCCTGGCATCTCCGTGATTAAGGCATTCTTTCAGTCTGAATGAATCTAGTTTTTACATGGTCTCCTTCTTCGTCGTCCGTCTGCTGGCAAAGCAGCACCTCGTTCTCTCCGCCTCCCTCATCGACACCGCCCGTCCACAAGCAACACAAAATGTACAGTTATATATGACACAGGAAAGAAAAGAAGGGAACAGAAACAAGACACAAAAGGGAAAGAAAAGCGAGCATGACAAAAAGAGGGCAACAAGAAAAACAGCCCGGAGAAGAAGAGACAGCGTCTGGTCCCTTCGGTTTACCGAGTCTTCTCCAGCTGCAGACTGCGTAACCGCGCCTCGGCCGTGATCACCTGTGGATGTTAGACGGAGTTGGGACATAGAGGACGAGAGAGAAAAAAGAAAAGGGGGGAACTCACATCCAGCGCCTGGTTCACCTCCAGCGCCTTGCGCACCTCGCCCAGCCAGTCGCGGCTGAGCGTTTTGGCCCAGCCCGTCAGCCCGTTCATCTCGCGCGCGGCCTCGTCCAGGTTGCCCTCCTCGAGCAGGGCCTGCGTGCGCGTCAGGATGGACTCGACGTCGCCCGTGCCGGCAGACGTGGCGGCGGCCGCCGGCTGCTTGCGGAACAGCACCTTGCTCAGCACGTAGCTCGACGCGTGGCTGGCCACGCCGGCATCCTCGGGCAGCAGCGACGCCTTGCGCACCTCGGCGGCGACGCGCCGGAAGCGGTCGATCAGCTCGGCCGGCGACGCGATGCCGCGCTGGTACGCGGCCGGCGGGATGGACGCAATGGCCGCGTCGACGACCGGGTCGGCGCCCGCGCTCTCCTTGACCGCCACCAGCTCCTTGACAAACGGCCGCAGCCCCGGCAGCAGCACCGTCGCCGACGCCGGGTCGACCGCGTCGTCGCCCAGCTTGGCCCGCACCGCGTCCAGCGCCACGTGCAGCTGCTGCGTCCGCTGGCTGGCGTCCACCATGTCCGTCCAGCCCGCCGTCAGCCGCTCCAGGTCCGCCACCTCGGCCGACAGCTGCTGCAGACGGCCCAGCCGGCCGCCGCGCTCCTGCTCCACGCGGTCGCGCAGCTCCGCCGCAAACTGCTGCGTCAGCTGCACCGCCTGCTCGACCAGCTGGTTCTGCAGCTTGGCCGCGTTCAGCTCCTGCTCGCGCGCCACCGCCAGCTGCAGCCGCTGGTCGTAGCTCTGCCGCACGCGCGCCAGCTCCGCGTCCACCTGCGCGCGCCACTCCGCCTCCTGCGCCGCCATCGCCCCCTCCACGCGCGTCAGCAGGTCGTTGGCCGCCTTGTCAAAGGCCGCCGTGCGCGCCGCCACCTGCTGCGCCGCCTCCGCCTCCGCCGCCTCCCGCAGCGCCCGCACCTTGCTGCCCACCTTGTTCACCTGCTCCTTGGCCTTGCCGATCGTCGCTGCGAACTTGGCGTTCGACCCGTCCGCGTTGACCACCGTGATGATGTCGTTCAGCAGGCCCACGACGTCTTGCACAAGCGGCTCCTTGGCGTCCGTGACCGCCAGCGCATCGATCGGCGACGCCGGCGGCCACCGCGACGGCTCGTCCACCTCGGGCGCCTTGAACGCCGGCGCGGCCGCAGGGGTGGCGGCAGCGACCACCGGGGCGGCAACGACTGGCGTCGCCTTCTCGGCCACCTTGGCCGGCGCGGCCGGCGTCGTCGCCTTGCTGGTGGCAGGCTTAGCAGCCACAGCCGTGGCGGCGGCAGCGGCAGCCTTCTGGCGGTCGCTCTCGGCGTCGGCGACGCGCCACGACGCGCCGCTGCGGGCGGGCACGCGCACGTCAACGCCCGTGTCGCGCGGCCGGCGGCTGGTGACCTGGGGGAAGCGCTTGCGGAAGTCCATGTCTTCGACGTATTGCACGGCCTGCTCGCCGTAGGGGATGTACTCGGTGAAGAAGTCGTGGAAGCTGTCGTTGATGCGCGAGTACCACACGCCGCCACCAAAGGCCAGGGCGCCGAGGATGCTGATGGTCAGGACGTAGTTGCGCAGCCGGCGGAAAAAGCCCTTCTTCTTCGGCGGGGGCGGCGGTGGTGGTGTCGCGGCTGCCGCGGCCGCCGCGACGGCACCTGCAACTGCTTCGGAGGGCGTCGGTGGCGTCTTGGGCACGCTCTGGATCGGAATGGAGGACGGAGTGGAAGGCGTCGGGGCCGGGCTGGATGCCGCCGTGGTCGTCGTAGAAGCCGGCAGAACCGGCGGCTTAGGGGCGTCAACGTAGCATCTCTGCTGTGGCGAGGGAACAGGCAAACGTTAGCATCCGGCAAACCCAGCCTTTTTGTACACGCGTCTTCCTTACCTGGCTGGCCACGCCGGCCGGGCACCACGAGCGGACCACGGCCACGGATGGCGTTGCGGCTAGACGACGCGCGCCGAGGGCCGCCGTCTGGGCGGATCGAAGCGAGGTCCGTAGCATCGCGGGCGAAACAGGGAGACAAACAGAAGGGGAGCGAGAGGGCGACGGGCCTTGGCAGACGCGTCAAAAAATGCAGCAAAAATTACCGATGCAAAAACGAGTGAAAGGAAGACGCAATGGATGCGGCGGGTGGGCGCGGAACGGATGCTGGATGGTCGTGTGTTTTTCTGGTGCTCCCGTTGGCACCCTTGCTTTTTCAGTTGCTTGGATAGGCCGAAGAAAAAAGCACGGATCCTGAGGGATAAAGCTCGGCAGGAGTTGGGTGATTTAAATTTAATAGCAAAATAAATCAGAAATACAGTTGTATACATGCATGTGCATCTAAGCGTACAGCCCCGGAGCACGCCACGAACCAACGGCCGCCGTCGACACGCCTCCGTTCCTAGAGAACATCAACCAAATGTATTATTATGCTTTGCTAAGCCGTTGAAGAACCATAGACAAGTAGAGAAGTAGGCTCAGACGCAACGCCGTGACGAGGCCGCCAAAGGTCTGAAAGCCGTGTGCCGGCGTAAACTCGGCGAAGAGCTCCGTCGGTCCTCCTCGGTCTTGCGCCTTTGCAGACACCTCGCCGAGCTGTGCCCAAGCCGTACTTGTCGAGCAGATAAAGGCCCTGGACATGACGCCTGATGAAGGAAAACGAAGGAGATGGAGAAATGGAAATGGGGATGAACGAAACAAGAGGCAGAATGAACACGACACAACAAATGGAAACACAAGCGAGACAGAAACCAAAAACAGTGCAGGAGGCTCGGCTAGAGCCCCTCAGCAGGCACAGGGTCCGTTGGCCACTGTGTTGGCATTCTCGGGCGCTAGGCTGACGCCTGGCCGTTGGCCGGCACGGCCACGGCCGGGCCCGACCTGGTCCGTGGGCAGCTTCTTTGCTATCGCGGTGAACAGCTCCTGGACGTTCTCGGCCGTCTTGGCGGACGTCTCGAAGAAAAGCAGGCCGGACTCGCGCGCGTAGGCCTCGGCCTCGGCACGGGGAATGGCCCGCTTATCGCTCTGCTCGGTCACGAGGTCGAGCTTGTTGCCGGCCAGAGCAATGACAATGTTCTCGTTGGCCTGGCGCTGCAGCTCCTTGACCCACGCCTTGGCCTTGTCGAGGGAGGACTGAGGAATGTTAGCCACGGCGATCTGGCCCACTTCACGGAGAAAAGGGGACTATCCACGCAAGGACGAAGCACACGGGGAGAGGAAACCCACCGCTTGCGTAATGTCGTACACGACAACGGCACAGTTGGCGTTGCGGTAGTACATGGGCGCCAGCGACTTGTACCGCTCCTGGCCGGCCGTGTCCCAAATCTCAAACTTGACCGTGGTGTTCTCGTCGAGCGAGATGGTCTGGGTCAGGAAGGCGGCGCCAATGGTCGATTCGCGGTAGGAGTCGAACTGGTCTTTGACGAAACGGAGGACGATGGAGCTCTTGGGGCGTGTCAGCAGAAGTAGGGGCACGGGCAGGGGCAGGCCGCAGGATGAGAAAAATTCAGGAAAAATACCTTTCCGACAGCGGATTCGCCTTGACAAAGTTAGCAACAGATAGCTACAAAGGCATGTCCAACAGGCACCAGGAACCAGACGCACCGAGAAGAACCAGCTTGAACTGGGCAAAGCGGTTTGCCAAGCCGCGGGCGCCGGGGGGGCCGCGAGCAGCCATGTTCAGACGAGCGCGAGAAGGGTCGGATGCGGTCGGTAACGGGACTCTCGCGCCGGGTGAGCGAGAGCACGGACGGTTGAAGATGGAAGGTCGAAGAAGTCGAAGAAGTCGAAGGAGACGAGGGTGGTCGGAAGGCACCAAGGCCGGCTGGCTGGCGAGATGGTGACGGCAGCGGACACAGAAGCAACAAGACGGACCGCGGCGGCCGGGAACGGGTACTGGCGATGCGGCGGGTGATGGCGGTCGCGGGGAGGGGGCGGTGGCGGTGACAGGTGGTTGGAGAAGGCCGGCGTCAAAGGAATGGCGATGACGACGGGGCTCGGGGTACGCATGTATGCTCTTAAGCGGGCGAAGGAAAACGAAAACGGCAGGCGGCGGCGGACCGCTGGGAACAAGCGCATTCTTCGAGGCAGCAGCGACAGCCAGTATGAGTCAGCACACGTGATCCATTCTGGCCAATCAGACCGTCGGTTGCGTCTCCTGGTGACGACACAATGGGTGGGTCTGGACAGCCAATCCGCGTCGTAGAAGTAGCTCTCCACTGAACCCACCCTGTCTGGCGTTCCTGGCTTGCTTCGCCGCGCCGACCGACTACCAACCCCCGAGCACCAGCTGTCCACCGCCCGCAAACGCCGTTTCCGTTGCCGTTTTCGCAAAGATCTGATTGTATTTGGCTGTGCGGCTTCTTGTCGGTGCCTGGTCATCTGCTTCTCCGCGGCTCGCCCCCCGACCTCTCACCGACGCGCGTCGACCTCCCGGAACTTCTCGGCCTCGACACCGTCTCCGTCCAGCATGGCGTTTCCCTTTCGCGATATCAACGTCCAGGTTGCCCCAGACTGCTACATCTTCAAGTCGCCGTCCACGCCCGATGCCCCGGCCCTGACGATTGACCGGCCGACGGGCGAGGTGCGTCTGAGCGATGCCGCCCTTCTGTCGGGCAAGCGCGTGCTGCGTGTCTCGAGCATCAAGGGCCTTCTCGGCGTCATCCAGCTGCGGCTAGGTACGTTCCTTTTCCGTCGCTTCTCTCAGAGCACCGACTGCCCGCTCTGGCTCTAACAGCCCTAGACAAATATGTCATCGTCATCACGAAGGACGCGCAGGTTGGCCGTCTCAATGGCCACATGATCCACCGCGTCGTCGAGGTCGACTTCTTGCCCGTGCACGAACGCCAGATCCACGACGTGGACGAGGACCGCTTCCTCGACCTGCTGCGCGGATTCCTCAAGTCCGGCTCGATGTACTTCTCCTACACGCTCGACCTGACCAACAGCTTCCAGCGCCAGGCCACCCAGCAAGACACAGGGGCCATCACCGGCGCCGATGCCGCCTCGTCGATTGGAGCGGCATCCGTGCTGCCGCTCTGGATGCGCGCCGACGACCGCTTTTTCTGGAACCGCTTCGTGCAGTCAGACCTGGTGGACTTCCGGCGCCGCGGGTCGCGGGGCCAGGCCGGCGCGCAGCCGGGCATCGACCCGTACATCCTGCCGGTGATCTACGGCATGCTCGAGATCCACCCCACGACGTTCCGCGGGCAGCCGCTGACGCTGGCCCTGATCACACGGCGGTCGCGCTTCCGCGCCGGCACGCGCTTCTTCACGCGCGGCATCGACGAGTCGGGCCACGTGGCCAACTACAACGAGACGGAGCAGATCGTGGTGCTCAACGACACGGGCCGCACCGGCGTCCTGGGCGGCTACGACGGCAACAGCAGCGGCGGCAGCCGGGGGGCCGCGCGGCAGGAGACGCAGATCCTGTCGTACGTGCAGACGCGCGGCAGCGTGCCGGTGTACTGGAGCGAGATCAACAACCTCAAGTACACGCCGCGGCTGGAGGTGCGCAGCGACGCGCGCGGGCTGGAGGCGGCGCTGCCGGCGGCGCACGCGCACCTGGCGGAGCAGGTGCGGCTGTACGGCGACAACTACCTGGTCAACCTGGTGAACCAGAAGGGCCGCGAGAAGCGGATCAAGGACGCGTACGAGAGCATGGTGCAGACGGTGGCGGGCGAGAAGAGCGAGGCGGACCTGCGGCGCCGGGTGCACTACATCTACTTTGACTTCCACAGCGAGACCAAGGGCATGCGCCTGGACCGGGCGCGGCTGCTGCTGGACCAGATGCACGACGCGCTGGTGGCGCAGCAGTACTTCCGCGGCGTGGACGCGCCGGCGGTGGCGGGCTCGGCGCACGCGAGCGCGTTCCTGTCGGGCGGCGGCGGGCGGCTGGAGGCGCGGCTGCTGCAGACGTCGGTGGTGCGCACCAACTGCATGGACTGCCTGGACCGCACCAACGTGGTGCAGAGCATGCTGGCGCGCTGGACGCTGAACCGCATGTTTGCCGACGTGGGCCTGCTGCCGGCGGCGGCGGCGACGGCGACGGCGGACAGCTTTGCGGCGCTGGACGCGGACTTTGAGCTGCTGTTCCGCAACCTGTGGGCGGACAACGCGGACCGCGTGGCGCTGGGCTACGCCGGCACGGGCGCGATGAAGACGGACATGACGCGCCTGGGCCGGCGCACCAAGCTGGGCGCGCTGCGCGACGGCCAGATCGCCGTCACGCGCTACTGCCGCAACAACTTCTTCGACGGCCCGCGCCAGGACGCCTTCGACCTGTTCCTGGGCGCGTACCGGCCCGGCGAGGCCGCCGTCGCGGCCACGCACCTGGTCTTTGCCGACCGCCGCCCCGTGCTGCTGCAGGCCGTGCCGTACGTGCTGGCCTTTGCCGTCTTCGTGCTGCTGGTCGGGCTGCTGACGCCGCGCCTGCCCGACGCCGCCGTGCTGCCGCTGCGCGTCTTCCTGCTCTTCTGGGCCGTCGTCGCCGGCTACAGCGCGCGCTTCGTGCTGCGCAGCGGCGAGCTGTACGTCAACTGGCCCAAGCTGGTGCCGCGCGCCGCCGCCGCCGACGACTACAACGAGGCCCTGAGCAAGGCCCGCAAGGACGCGCTGCTGGGGCCGTTTGTCGCCCGCCACGAGCGCGGGCTGAGCACGGCGCGCTACCTCAACGCCGAGGAGGGTAAGAAGCGGATTGAGTAGGGTCGGGGGTGGTACAATCCTCTCTCTCTTGGGCGGTCCTTTGCTTTCCTTTGTTGTTCCTTGTCCATCCCATAATCACGTCCACTCCCAGTAATCAAAAGCTCCATTAGTAGCCTAGTTTCCCTCTTTCCCTTGTCCCAGGATGCAATCAATGCGACAAACTCCGGGTATCGTATGCTGACCCAACGCCGCCGGCTACGCCTACAGCCACAGCAGCCACCGCACGCCCGCGACCACCCCCCGGGCCGCGCCCAGCACCACGCGCACCAGCATCACCACAAACCACACGTACCACATGAAGCCCACCAGCACCCACTCGACCGTCAGCCAGCCCGCCCGCCGCACCCACCGGAACCGCTGCCGCCGCCGCCGCGACATCTTGTCGATGCTGTCCAGCACCCGCTTGACCTGCAGCCGCTGCACCGCCACCAGGTCGCGGTTGACCTCGTCCGCCGCGTCCGCCGCGTGCCGCGCCCCGTCCGACAGCGCCCCCGCCACCTGCGTGCGCACCTGCTCGATGCGCGCCCGCAGCTGCGGCGCCGTCTGCCCCGTGAACGCCTCGGCCGACGCCTGCCACGCCTGCCCCTGCCGCTGCACCGCCGCGCCCAGCACCTGGCCCGCCAGCGGATACAGCTCCACCTGCTTCACCGGCCGCCACGCCACCGCCTCCGGGTCCGGCGCGTACGCCGCAATGTCCGCCCACGTCAGGAACTGCGCCGGCGCGTGCCCGTCCCACTGCGGCGCGCCCCCGCTGCCGCGCACTACGACCACGCTCTTGAGCGACCCGCTGCTGCGGCTGCTGCCCTTTCGCACAGTTCGCTTGTTGTTTCGGCTCGTGCGCTTCCGTCCGTCCCTGCGATCTCCCGGGAAGATGTCGTCTTCCGGTTCGGTCTCGGTACCAGTATGCACGGCCACATCGTCGTTTTCATCGTCGTCGTCGTCGTCGTCGCTGCTGCTGCTGCTGCTGCTGCTGACAGAGTTTAGCCGTCGCCGGCCCGGCGTCCAGCCCGTTGACACGAGGACGCGCGGCTCGTTGACCCGTCGGATCAGCTCGTGTGCCAGCACCGCAGAGCTGTACAGCGACGCTCGCAGCCGCGCCAGCTCGCGGCGCGACAGAGACCCTCCCGGCGCAGCAACAGACTGGCTCACGGACCAGCGCCCCTGTCGGTCGCCGCGAACCGACGCAGGCGCTGACAGCGTGGACGTCGATCCGAACGGACGGCTGCCGCGGAGCCGGCGGTTGCGCTGCGGCGAGCCGGTCCTACTGCTCTTGCCCGCCATGCCCATGCTGGCCCGGCTGGCCCGGCTGACGTGGCTGACGTGGCTACTGCGGCGCGAGCGCGACACCCGGCCATCGGCCTCAGACATATCCGAGTCGAGCTGCGAGCCACGGCGGGGTACTGAGCGCCGCCCTGGATTCGGACTGGATGTCCGCGGTGACACGTCTTGCACGTCGATGCGCGGCGGCTTGAGGCGGTCAAAGCGCGCCGACTGCCGGCTCGGAGGACGCGAGATGGGGTCGCCCCCAGCAGCCGCCCCAGCCCCAGTCCCAGCTGTAGTAGCGCTGTCGCTCCGGCCAAAGGTCGGCATGACATCCAGGTAATGGTGGCTCTTTCCTCCTGCCGCCGCTTCTGCCGCCGCCGCCGCCGTCGGCCGCGACCCCGGCAACCGGGTCATGGGCGACACCTCGTCGCCCAGCACGTGCAGGTGGGCTGATGGCGAGCGGGACGAGAGCGCCGACTTGCGTGACCGGCCCCGTCCGGTCGTGGCCTTGGCGTTGGCGGCCGCGGCGCCATCGGAGTCTTCGTCGGAGGAGGAGTCCAAAGACGCCCGCGCCTCCGCTGCTGCGGCCGGGCCCATGCTCTGTCCGTTCTGACCGCTGGTTCCGGCAGGGATACCGTTGGCGCCAGCTGGACCCGACGCCGACGAATCGCCGCCGGCAGGCCCGCGACGCCAAAACATGTCGGTCACCTTGGACGCACCGAACATGGTGCCGATGCGGGCGCCGCGCATCAGTCCGCGGAAGCCCGAGCTGCTGCCGGCGCTGCCGGCGCTGGCACCAGTACCAGCACTGACAACGGGACCGGCGCTCACACCGCTCACATTGCTGTCGTTCCGGAGATTGGCCATGCTGCCCATGCTCTCGTGCGCCCGGTGCCCGCCATCAAACGCACCGGGCGCCGTAGTCCGAGAACCGGCCGAAATGACCTTGCGAACAGGGCTGCGGGAGGAGCCATGGCGGCCGCCATGGTCTGGGCCTTGGCCGTTGATTGTCACGACCGGGGTGACCGTGTAGCTTCCCTCGGATGCACCGGTCCCAGCGGCTGTAGTCGCGTCGGCTGACTGCTGCTGCTGCTGCTGGCGTTTTGTTTCCCCTGCAAGCAGGTCGCCGCCGCCGGCACTGCCCACGCCCTCAGCATCCCGTTCGTCCGGCATACGGTCCCCGGCCGCCGTGCTCCGATCCCGCTCGCGGCTGTGGTCTCGGAAGATGCTCTTGACTTTGCTGAAGCGCTGGTGGTGCCGATGGGGGGACGTCGTGCGACTCGGCGGCGTCGACAGGTTGTCGCCGAGCGTCGGCACAAAACCGAGCCCCGTGTTGGGCAGCGGATTGAGTTCCGGCGACGTGGGCTGCGACGACTCGTACTCCACAGAGAGACGCCTCCGGGCACCAGGAGTCTCGAGACTGGACCGGGCGCCATTGCCCGCCGCATTGTTCGGATTGGCCGCTTGCGTGGACACAGAGCTGCCACTGAGGCGCTGCTCGCGGTCTTTTTCACGGCCCCCCGGCTCGTGGTCACGGTAGGTCTCCTCCACACCGTTGGCGGTGCCGTACGATGGGTCGGCGTGTGTCTTCCAGCTGCCGGTGGCCACCTTTGGTCGTCTGCGGCGGCCATCGCTGTCCGAGTCGGACGAGGAGGACGACGACGAGTTGCGCCGCAGCCGCAGCACGTGGTCGCGTGAATGCCCGCGCAACGTACCCGGGTGTCGGTGGTGGAAGCCCCGGATCTCTTGGAGTTTCTGGCGGGCGCTCTCGCGGGCTCGCTGGCGTGTCGAGCCGCTCCATTCCTGGTCGGATCCGTCCTCGGGCGAGGGCGACAGCGGCGCGAGCAGCGGTGGCAGGCGGAGTACCTGGTCGGTTGGGTCGACACTCAAGGTCGAAAGGGGTGCAACCAGGGGGTCGGGTTCGTTGTAGCCGGGGCGCTTGGGCAAGGGGGGGGCAGCACCTGTGGAATCGTCGGTGCGCCGGGACAGGGGCCGGTACAGGCCGGGGTCCTGGGGGAAGACGCGGCGCCAATTGCGGTCTTCGACCAGTCTCTTGTTGTCGTCCTGTTCGAGCCAGTAGATGTCGGCAAGCATGTCGGCTGGGTCAATGTCCCAGTCGATGCGCGCCCGTTTCGGCTTGCCAAGGGCGCCGGCGCCGGCAGCGGCAGCCACGCGCGATACGGCGGTGGCGGGGGGCGGCGAGGAGCCCTGCTGGCCGGCGATGCATTGGTCTGCGCGCGGAAAGGGAGGGAGCGGTGGCGGCAGGGTGGATGCAGCGGAGCGCGCGTCTGTGGCGGCCACGGCGGTAGCCCAATTCTCGACCTCGTCGATCCAGGCGGTCGTTTTGCCAACGTCGCCGAAGCCCTGGGCCTGGCCGTCAATGGTTTTCCGCTCGCGCGCCCGCACCTTGCGGTTGCGGATGTACTGCAGCGGGTTGTATGGGCGGCCCAGCGGCAGAGCTGGAGCAGCTGTACCAGAGCCAGAGGGCTCCGTGTTGCTGTTGCTGTTAGCCAGCGGGATAGAGTTGAAGCTCGTGGCGCGGCTCCGGGACGAGGCCGCGGCGGGTGGCGGCGCAAGGGGGGGGAGGAGACTAAGCAGGCGTCGCTGCTGGGCGAGCAGCTCGAGATAGTCCTTGGCCTTTTGAGCGCGGGCCAGCGTAGGGGGCGAGAAGTTGTAGCAGAACCGGTTGGGGACGTCGCTGGTGGGTTCAAAGGCTGGCTGCAGGCCATGGCCATTGTTGCTAGCACTGGCAGAGGTGGTCGAGGAGGCCGAGACGGCGCGACTGCCTCCACCGGGGCCCTTGTCAGGGCGCGGCGAAGCGGTGCGCGAGAGGCGGCGCTGCTGCTGCAGCTGGTGACGCAGACTGCCGCCCACGGCACTGTCGGGCAGCGGCGTGAGGCGTGGTGGCAGGGGTTGAGCGGTGGCCTGCCCACCGCCGTTCTGGACGGTTGGTGTGGTAGGCAGCGGCCGGTGTGCGGCGACCAGTCGTCGCGTCTCGCTCAGTTTGAGGGCCATATTCACAATCTGAGCGGAATCGACGGCCAGGGAGGCAGCGTTGTCGGGGGTGCTGGATCGTGCGGCAGCCGTAGCGTCGGTGTGTGTCATAGACGGCGATGGTGATGCTGTGGAAGGCGCCATGGGACGGGCAAGCCTCTCAGGGGTGTCGGCGCGGCGGACGCTGCCGCCGTGCGCGGTGCCATGGCCAGCATGGACTCTGCCACTGCTGCTGCGGCTTTTCCCCGGGCTCTGCCGCGTCGATCGCGTGTGGCCTGAGGACGTCCTTCCAACGCCGGTGCCCGAACCGGCATCGTAGCCGACGGCGCCGTCGAGAGCATCAGAGAGCAAGAAGCCCCCGCTGGACCGGTTGTGTCGGTGGGCGGTGCGGTGGCCGGCATGGCCGGCATGGCCGGCATGGCCTGCCCTTGGTGGAGGAGAGACCGATGTGGTATGGGACGCTGCAGACGATCCGCTGGGGTTGCGCCGTGGCAGGGACAGCGGCGGCAGGCCGTCGTACGAGTCCCGGGGGGTTGTGTCGGAGTGGAAGAACGGGGACGGGGTCCGTTCGGACCGGTTTGGAGAAGAGCCGGAGGCGGAGAGGTCGGCCATCAGGCAAGGGGGCGGTTCGGCCGTCGACGTGGAAGGAAGAATGGAGGGAATGTCGATGACGATGGCGCGGTGTCGATGAAGTGCAGCTCCCGGTCAGGAGAGGCGGAAGGAGAACGCCTGACCTGCTAGGAAGAGGGTGGTCGATGAAGCATTCTGGATGGGGGGAGGGAGGGAGATTGCCAAGAGATAAGAAGACGATGTGGCGAAAGAGAAAAGAGATGGAAGGACCAAGGAAAGTAGAAAGAAGGAAAAGAGAGAAGAAAAGAGAAAAGAGGAAAAGAAGGTAAGAAGAAAAGAAAAGAAAAGATCAAAGAACGAAAAGAAAGACGGTTCGCGAAAGAAGGCTGCACTCGATGAGGATCCCCGCGCGTGTGTCGGCCTCGCGGGCTGCTGTCTCGTCTGGCACGGCGGTCGCGCAACAGGTGAACAGGGTTGCGTGTCGAAGGTTGGAGATTGCCAGAACGACAAGCGACGCACAAAGCCGGGAAGGATGCAGGGAGTGGGCCGCAGCGATCGTCCGCCTGGAGCATGTGGGTGGGACCGTTCCCACCCAGTTAAGTTTAGGGGTCAACTATTGCCGTGCGGCCGCCCAGGCCAGGTGCGGCCCCAGAGGGACCGTGCCCGGCACAGTGTCTATTGCTACTGGATACAGTGGCCAGTCCCCCCCATCCCTATGGAGTCCTACTCCCCGTGCACCAGCTTCAGATGCCGTGTCAGGTTGGACCGGCGCTCGAACCCAACGACCGACCGGTCGCACGACTTGTGCCTGCAGCGCCACACGGGCTGCGGCGCGCCGGGGACGAAGGGCGTGCTCTTCCTGCGGCTCTCCTGCTGCGGCTGCGGCTGCTGTGCCTGTTGTTGTAGGATCTGCTGCTGCTGCCGCTGCCGCCGGTCGCGGTACCAGGCCTGGTACCGCGTCTGGACGCGCTGTCGCCATGCGGCCAGGTCGTCGGCGTCCTCGGCGGCGGCATCGTCCCCGTTGGTGGCGAGGCCGGCGCCTGCGTCGTCTTCGCGGCCAACACCCCCCAACGGCTCCAGCGGCGGGCGTGGCCCCAGCTGCCCGCTGTAGGATGCCGCTGCCTCCGATGCATCCTCGCTGTCCGCCACGCACGTGTCGTCCGACTGCAGGTGCGCAAACCGCTGCGCCGGCGGCCGCGGTGCGTAGAGGGCGTGGGCCACCGGGAGGGCGAGCTCGCCCGCATCCGCGCCCGCGCCGCCGGGGCTGCCCTGCCCCCCCACGTCGACCAGCACCATGCTCTGCCCAAACAGGTCCGCGCACCGCTGCGCCGTGCGCGCCAGCACGCCCCGGTCAAAGCCCGCCAGCGCCGCCGCGCCGACCACGTCGCTCCAGTCGCGCAGCCGCCACCAGTCGTGCAGCGTGCCGTCGTCCCGCGCCGTCGCCGCGCGCACGCTGTGCAGCGCGCCCAGGAGCCGGTCCGTCTGCGCCAGCAGGTGGCGCACGCCGGGGCGCAGCAGATGCGCCGACAGCGCGTCGTCGGCCGACACGACGGGCGGCTGCCCGCGCGCCGCGGCCGCGGCAGCAGCGGTCGACGCGTCGCGCCGCTTCCGCCGCCGCCACTGCCGCTGCCGCTGCCGGAACCGCACCTTGGCCAGGCGCAGCACCGTCGCCGTCAGCTCGTCGCCCAGCACCTCGCTGGCGGAAGGGGCCGCCGCCGCCGTCGCCGCCGGCCCATCCTCGTACCGGGTCCCCTCCGCCCCGTCGCTGTCGTCGCCGCTGTCGTCGCCGTCGTTGTCGCCGGTCTTGTGGCCGTCCTCCTGCACGGGCCGCGCGTCAAACAGCCGCTCGTGCATCCGCAGCGGCCACGCCGTCCACAGCGCCTGGGGCGCCCAGGGCCGGCCCCGTTCGCTGCCGTGGCCGCCCCCCGCCGATGCCGATGCCGATGCAAGACTCTTCTGGTCGGGGTCGCCGCCCTCTTCGCTCCTGTCGTAGTCGTAGCTGTAGCCGTAGCCGCGGCCGTAGTCGTCCGAGTCGGAGCCGGAGTCGCCGGGCTCGCGTTTGAGATCGCGCCGGAGCCGGTCTGGGCTGTCCTCCCGGTGCGCGTGCTGTCCGTCCTCGGCCGGCTCCTCGTCCGCCTGCTCGTCCGCCTGCTCGTCTGGCGGCTCGTCCGGCGGCTCGTCTGGCTGCGCGTCCCGCTCCTCCTGCTCCGCCTCCGCCGCCCGCTGCTTCAGCGCGTACGTGTTGTACAGGTGCGCCGCCAGGTCGCGCGCGCGCGCCCCGTGCAGCGCCGCGACCGTCAGCTGCTCCGACTGCGTGCGCCGCAGCCACGCGCGCCGGTGGCCGCGCCAGCGGTTGGGCCGCCGCCGGTGCAGGTCCTCCGAGTCGTAGTGCACCAGGCCGTCCGTGTCCGGGTCCGACCAGGCGGCGTCCGAGTCGTCGGTGTCGTCCGTGTCGTCGGCGTCGCGGCGCTTGACCGGGCTGGCGGCCGCACTGCTCGCGGCGCTGCTTGCTGCTCTCGCGCCGTCATGCTTCTGTCTCTTCTTGGGCGGCGGCATCGCGTTCGTTCGGCGCCGGCACCAGGCGGTGTGCGGCGATGCTGGGCACTGGGAAAAGCGAAAGAGAAGCGTTCTGGAAGGAAAATTAAAGTGGGTCGTGACCTCGCAGCCTCGTCGACTTCATCACTGTTGAGACCGTCCATGCAATGGATGCGAGCAGGAGTCGGTGTAAGAAAGCTCTGTCACAGGGAGTAGAGAGCAAATGAATAGAATAGTTTCTATACTTTGCATGGTTTGTTGACGCTGTATTGTCATTGATTTCCTATTTACAGTCATTTCCAAAGTAGAGTTTTTGTCTTTTTTCATATCTTCATTTCTTTTTCTTCCCTTTATACACCATCACGCCGCCGTCTCCAGCTGCCCGACCACCTCCTCACACCGCCCACACAGCGCATCCTCCACCGGCGCCACGTAGCGCCAGCACCGGGGGCACTTGGCCTGCTCCGGCGGCAGCACCCACGCCGTGCCGACCGCGCGCCCGTCCACCAGCACCGGCGCCTCGTACCGCCACGCGGCCGCCTCGGCCGGCGGGGCTGCCGTGGCCAGCTCCACGGACGACACCACAAACAGCGTGGCGAGGTCGTCGGCGTAGGCCCGGAGGTGCGAGGCGGTGGCGGCGGCGGCGGCGGCGGCGGCGGCAGCAGCGTCGTCGCCGTCGTCCGTCGCTGCCACCCCCTCCTCGGCCACCTGCAGCACCACCGCACACTGCAGAGACGAGCCGAGCACCTTGGCGGCACGCGCCTGCTCGAGGGCCGCCTTGACGGCCGCGTGCGCTGCGTAGAGCGCGGGCACGGCGGCGCGGAGGCGCTGCGTGCGGCCGTTGGCGTCGGCGTCGGTGCCGTCCAGCAGAGACGGCTGCTGCGCGCCCACAAACAGCGGCGCCGTGTACAGCTGGTGCAGCGGGTGCGGCGCGGCGTCGCGCAGCCACGCGGGCGCGTGGTCCCAGGCCTCCTCGACCAGCATGGGCACGATGGGCGCCAGCATGCGGGCCAGGCCGAAGAAGAGCGGCACCAGCACGGCGGCGGCGGCGGCGGCGGCGGCGTCGTCGGTGCTGTCTCCGCCGCAGTACAGCCGGTCCTTGGCCGCCTCGAGGTACAGCGCCGACAGGTCGTGGGCCGCCCAGCGGTTGAGGCTGGCGACCGCGCGCGCAAACTCGAAACGCTCGTAGTGGCCGGCCACCTCAGCCATGGTGTCGCGCAGCTGCAGCAGCACCAGCTCGTCGAGCGTGGTAAGGGCCACGGGCGTGGTCGACGTCGACGTCGACGGCGACGGCGGTGGCGGCCGCATCGACCCCAGCAGCATCTTGAACAGCACGCGGTACTTGACCAGCGCCGTGTGCGTCGCCTGCAGCACCGCCTCGCTGATCACCACGTCGCCCGTGTAGTCGCTGCTGGCCACCCAGAGGCGCAGCGCGTCCGGGCCGAGGGCGTCGTAGGCGGGCGCCGCGGCCCCTGATGGCCCCGACGGCCCCGGCGGACCCGAGGCGGCCGCTGCTGCCGCCGCCTTCTTCCCCCGGCCCTTGTTCTTCTTGGGCTTCAGCGGCGGCAGCAGCGTGCCGTCCATCACCTGCGCGGCCGTCACAATGTTGCCCAGCGACTTGGACATCTTCTTGCCGTCGCCGTCCAGCAGGAAGCCGTGCGTGACGAGCGTGCGGAACGGGGCCAGCGCGGCCGCGGCGTCGTCGTCGTCGTCGTCGGCCGTCGCCCGCGCCGCCACGCGCGTCAGCAGGCTCGACTGGAACCAGCCGCGGTGCTGGTCGGTGCCCTCCAGGTACACGTCGGCCTGGCCCGCCATCTGCGTCCAGCTGCTGCCGCTGTCGAACCACACGTCCATGGTGTCGGTGCCGCGCCGGAACGCGACGCCCGGGTGCGCCGCCTGCAGCGCCGGCGGGACCCACGCCGGGTCGTCGGGCGCGTCCGCCCACCAGGCGTCCGTGCCGCGCGCCGCCAGCACGCCGACCACGTGGGCCACGGACGCGGGCGTCAGCACCACCCCGTCGTCCCCGTAGTGCAGCGCCGGGATGGGCACGCCCCACGCGCGCTGCCGCGAGATGCACCACTCGCTGCGGCCCTGCACGAAGCTGGCCAGCCGGCTGCGGCCCGCCGGCGGCACGAAGCGCACCGCCGCCAGGCTGGCCACGGCCGGCTGCTTGATCGAGCCCACGTCCGCGAACCACTGCGCCGTCGCGCGGATCACAATCGGCTGCTTCGTGCGCCAGTCGTACGGGTACTTGTGCTGGAACGCGTGCGCCGCCACCAGCGCGCCCGCCCCGGCCAGCATCGCCAGCACCGCCGCGCCGCCCGCCCCCAGCACCGGCAGGCCCTGCAGCCGCGCCGGGTCCGGCGGGTACGCCTCGGCCGTGAAGCAGCCGGCGTCGTCGACCGGCACCGACACCGGCAGCCCGTGCGCCGTGCACACGTCGTGGTCGTCGAAGCCGTGGCCCGGCGCCATGTGCACCAGCCCGGACCCGGAGCCGCCGGCGACAAAGTCCGCGTGCAGCACCGGCTGCGACGGCGCCTGCGGGCCGCGCAGCGGGTTCGTGTAGCGCAGGCCCAGAATATCGGCGCCGCGGAGGGACCGCGCCACAACAGTCAGCCCGCTGTCCACGTCTGCAGGGTCTGCATGGTCTGCCGCGTCTGCGGCCGCGCAGGCGCGCGCAAAGCCGTCGAGACACGACTCGGCCACGAGCAGGTACGCGCCCGCGTCGACGTCCGCCCGGCGCTGCACCACGGCGTAGTCCAGGTCGCGGTGCACGGCAATGGCCTCGTTGGCCGGCAGGGTCCAGGGCGTGGTGGTCCAGATCACGGCGAAGAGGCGGCCGTTCGGGGCGTCCGGCGGAAGCACGGCGTCGGCGCCCGCGACCACGGGAAAGCGCACAAACGCGGCCGTCGACCGGTGGCGGTCGTTGTACTCGAGCTCGGCCTCGGCCAGCGCGGTGCGCGACGACGGCGACCAGTACACGGGCTTGTAGCGGCGGTCAATCAGCTTGCGGCGCACCAGCTCCTGGAACAGGCGCAGCTGGCGCAGCTCGTACGCCGGGTCCATCGTCGTCCAGCGCGCGTCCCAGTCGGCCATGACGCCGAAGCTGCGGAACTCGGCCATCTGCGCCAGCACCGTGCGCGCGGCCAGGTCGCGGGCCACGGCGCGGACGGCCAGCGGGGAGGAGGACGACGCCGACGACGACGACGACGGCGACGACGAGCCGGCCAACGCCTTGAGCTCAATGGGCAGACCGTGGCAGTCCCAGCCGGGGACGTAGCGCACGCGGCGGCCCTGCTGGACCTGGACGCGCAAGATCATGTCCTTGAGGATCTTGTTGAGCGCGTGGCCGACGTGCAGGCTGCCGTTGGCGTAGGGCGGGCCGTCGTGGATCTCAAACACCGGCGCCGCGGCGGCGGTCCCTCCGGCATGGGGTTCCGCTGCGGGCCGATGGGCCTCCTGCCAGCGGTAGAAGTCATCGGTCGTGCGCTGGAGGTACAGGGGGCGCAGCTCGGGGAGGGGACGCGGCCTGCTGGTCAGGAGGGGGGGAGCGAGAAAGACAAGAGTGCAAGGGGGGGGTGGCTCACGGGAATGTGGACTTGGGCAGCCTCAGCGTGGAAGCCCATGACTTGGCCATGTTCCCAGCAACCGCATAGCGTGAGCAGAGTACTGCCCGGCTGCTTTGGAGGGGGGTGGAAGAATCGGAGCCTAGCTGGAGGTCGGATTTTTTGAGGCCATTGCGGCTCTCTGAGTGGCTCGAGCTCGTGCCAAATTGAAGACAGAAGACCCACCTTTGAATGACGTCGCCTGGGCGAGACAACGACCACGACAGCGGCGATCACGACGACTACCACGACAGCGACACTACCACGACCGCGACGACAGCGACGACTACGAGACTACGATCACTGCGACCACGCCATGGCGCCCGTCCGGCGCTACCTGCGCATCACCAAGTACACCGTGCTCGAGTGCCGCATCTACGTCGACAACCCGGCGCTCGTGGCCTCGTGGCTGCTGCACCCGCGCGACCCGGCGCTGCCGCGCGTGATCGAGAGCGTGCGCCCGCTGGTCGTGCCCAAGCTGATGGAGGAGCGCGAGCGCGCGCGCCACAAGGGCGCCAAGAAAAAGGGCGCGATCCGCGACGTCGTCGTCGAGGCCGACTTTGAGGTCGCGCTCTTCCTGACCGAGGCCGCCGGCACGCGCCACTCGCTGCTGTACAAGCACCGGCGCGCGCGCGACAAGACGCAGACCCGGCTGGTGTCCAACTCGCACCGGCTGACGGGGACCGCGCCGGGCGCGGCCGGGCCCGAGGCCGGGCCGATCGACGTCGACCAGGACGCCGGCGCCGGCGACGGCACCAGTGACGGCACCAGTCCCCATTTGCACGTCGATCTGGGCGAGGACGGCGGCCACGAAGACGCGGACGACGAGGAGATCGTCTTGACGGCTGGGCGGCGGCAACGGCCGTCGGAACAACCACCCCCGAACCTCCTCCGGGAGGAAAGCGACGACGAGCCGACCCTGCCGCTGGACATCATCCCGGACATTCGCACAGCCACCCAGCGTCCCAAGCGGCCTCGACGGCAAAAGAAGGCGATACCCGTCCGGGATAGCGACGACGAGGAGGAGGAGGACGACGACGACGAAGACAAAGACGACGACGACGACGATCAAGAGTCGTTGTTCGTGAGCGGCGACGACGACGATGATGATGGCGACGGCGGCGACGGGCCCCCTGCCAAACGGGCGCGGGTCGCGGCGAGCGCCCTCGAGTCGGCCGACACCGCCCTTGACCCTCTCCCCGGGGGCCTCGACGACGGCGACGGCGACGGCCGCAAAAAGAAAAAGATCGTCATGGACGTCGTCTACGAGGGCTTTGCCATCTACGGCCGCGTGCTCTGCCTGGTGGTCAAGCGGCGCGGCGGGCCGGCAGGCCGCGGCGGCGGCGGTGCCGGGGGCAGTGGTGCGCCTGCGCGCCCGCGGACGCTGGACGCCATGTTGACGCCGCCGCAGAGCAGCACGGCGGCGGCGGCATCGGCGACATCGGCATCGGCGGCGGCGGCATCGGACCGGCCGGGCGGGCTCGCGTCGATGGAAAACTGGATCGCATCGACGCAGATGCCGGCCGGGGCGGAGGAGGACGACGACGATGACGGGGAGGGGGTGTAGGTTACGGAGTCGTACGGAGTCGTACGGAGAATGGACTCCGTATGGATACACCGCATCGCTCACCGCAACTTTGCATTGTTTCAAGGACCCAAGCGTGATCAAAATTTTCAGGCCGTCATTTCGGTGAAATACTCGTACTCCGTACTCCGTAATACGGATACTCCGTAGGCCTTCTTCCGTCCTTCTAGAAAAGAAAGACGCAGACGTGGCCCGAACGAAATGCAACGGCACCCAGGGTCAGGGGTCCTTGGGAAAGGAAAAAAAAAAGACAAACTGGCGGTGAAGAACCCGCGGATGCTTATTGGCGCCGGATGCTTGTTCCATTTTGTTGGGAGAGAAGCGGCCCGGAGACAGAGGCGAATGAGACGTTGCAGGTTGTCATGTATTCTTCCTTTTTCCCTGCTTGACGAGCTTACTTCCCTGGTTTGAAATTTTTTTTTCTCTCTCCTCATTTCCACATTTTCCCACCACCCGACAGAGAGGGTCCCGCTACTGCAGGAACAGGCAGTGGCGAACCAGGCCTTGGAAATTTGATCAATAACCGTCAGGTCAGGGCAGCGGCAGGGCCAGGGGGGCGGCGGACAAGGCACCAAACAGGCAGGCAGGCCACTGGGAGCGCTCGGTGAGCGGGCGCACGGCCCTGGCAGGTCACAAGGACGCGATCGTGACTTTTTTATTTTTTTATATATTTTTTACGTACGGGAGCATCTCGTGCGCCGCTTGCGCTCTTTCTCTGAAGCCCGACGCTTTGTCGGAAGCACGGATGAAACAGATTGCTTGTTCCGAATATGCCGCGCGCACGACTTAACGAAAACCCCCGAAATCGCGAGATGGCGATGCGGTCCGGTCGCTTCCGGCACATCGCCAACGGCCGGAACGACGGGCCTGGAAAAAGGAAAATCTCGCCTCGGGTCCGCGCACGCACCCTCTCGTTCGTCTGTTTTTCTGGCTCCCACGTGGAAAAGAATGGGGCACCCTCTTTCGGGCACTGGCCCTCGCTCCCCTGAAGCACTCCCCTCAGAATACGATACGGAGCCCCGTTGGCACATGCAAGATAATACGAGCATGCAAGCTCTTTGGCTTTGTCCCTTATCCTTTTTCCTTCCTTTTTCAGCCTGGGCCGCGGAGGTCGCCGGCGTCGTCATGCTTTCCTTTTTTTCTTCTACTCCGTACTCCGTATTTCGATCGTTTCGTCTCGCCGGACTCGTGCGCATATCTCACTCGCATCTGACTGCCCCTTTTAGGCGCCTCTAGTTTCGGCCCGTGGCAGGCTACGCCTGCGCCGCCCAGCCGTAGCCTGGGATGCCTCTTTGCAGGTCCCGCGGCTACGCCACACACCCACCGGCATGCCCGACCTGGCAGCCTGCCACAGGGACCGGGGTCCTTCGCGTTCGGCATTCCAGCATGCCAGCAACGGGACAGCCTCGTTTTGCGATTTTTGCTTTTTGCTTTTTGCTTTTTGTTGGTTCGTTGGCTTCCCGGTTCGCTTCCCTTTCGGGCGTTCTGCAGCCCTGTCCCAACCGCATGGGCTGACCGGCCTGTCGGTGTGCGACGCTGGTGGTGCGACCGCCGCGGCCGTTTCTGCCGCTTCTGCCGCTTCTGCCGCTTCTTCTGTAAACCTGCTGGGCACGTCGTACTCGTATTCGACGTACTCCGTACGAGTACGGGGTACGCAGCGCCGTCCAAGGAAACGTGTCATGCGGCGAGCCGATCGTTGATCGCTTCCTCTCCCTTTCTTTGTTCCGCCGCTTCTTTGCCCCTGGGACCCAAGGGATGGACGGCGCAGGCGCCGCCCGTTCAGCTGGACAAGGACGGCGTCGTCGCCGGCGGCCCCTCGTGACGGCACCGCCAGGCAGTGTCTCACATGCCCCTCCATCGCGGGCCAGGGGCAGGCCAATGAGCGGCGAGTGCCTGGGTGGCAAGGCGTGTGACGGCGGCCAACGGCACAGAACAAAGGAAGCCGGGCCACGCGTGCAATGCCATTGGCGCGGAAACGCTCGTATCGTTGCACATGCCCGCACCAACAACCTCGTACTCCGTACGGATACTCCGTATCCGTACTTTCGTTCTCCGTCACCGCCGGTCTCTCTCGGCAAGAATACGACGCCAAACACCGATGACAGCTGCCAAGAAAAGTCCGACGCTGTCACAGTGAGTCATGAGGGCTAAGGGAGAACGGAGCCTTCTACCGTCGCAGTCGCTGCCTTTCAGCCTTTCCCCTCCATATCTGGGTACATTATGCAAGAAGCGACAGGGCTGAATCGGCCGCCTGAGCCTCATTTTGGCCTCTTTGCTCCTTTCTTGTGCAGACCGGCAGCACCCTCGGGCAAATTCTGCAGGAAGCGGCTCCGTATTTCTCCCCTCTCCTTTCCCCCTTTGACCGTACTTTGTGCATCGTATCGTCGCGCACACCGCTTGGTGCACAGCCTCTTGTGATCCCATATACGGAGTACGAAAAAGGATACGACAAATACGACTTTCACGAACACGCGGAGAACACGCTTCCGCACCAACAATGTGAAGTCGAAAAAAGGACCTGTTCGTATATGGCATTACGAGCATCTTACTCCGTACTTTGTAAGACGATACGGGGGACGTCATGCAACGCAATTGCGACACGAGTCCGTGACCAAGCTGCTGCGCGTTCTGCCGCCTGGATTTCTGCTTGTGTGTGTGTGTGTGTGTGCCCGGCTGCATGGCCCCCTGGCGGAGCTTGAAATTGCCTTGGGAACCACTTTTGGCCACCCTGGGAAGGACCGGGAAGGCGAGGCAGGGCTTCTGCACTGTCCTCTCTTTTCTTCTTTTAGCACGTTCTCATTTTAGGCGTTCGCCCCAAATCCATGCACGGTAAAATTTGCTTGTTGGGGAAAGATAGGGAGGAGCAGGAGCCGAGCCATCGTCGATTGCGCCTGCCGACTCTCCCTTGCGCAAAGTCCCATCGTGATCCTCCTTCAAAAACAGGAAGGAGCCGGTGTCAGGGAGGCGACCGCCGGCACACGAAGGAGCGAGCGTGTCCGCGGCTCGCGCGGGAAAGCAGGAAGAGGAAGGAGCGGCAGGGTATCGCAGGCAGTACTTTCCTTCCTGTAGGACAAAAGGTCCTCTGGCACAACGGTTACGGAAGGCACGCTGGCACACCCCCTCCCCCCCTGTCCTCGTCATCTCCTGTCGGCTCCACACGCCCCCCTCCCCCTTCTTCCCCCTTCCCCTAAATAGAGCCGAACCCAGGTTTCTGCGGCTTGGCGGGCCACGCTAGCTGTGTTCACAAGACCTGCCTGGTCGGCCGCGAAATGCCGTCACAGGCACGACGAAAAGGGAAAGTATCCTGTGCCGCATTGTTCGCCTGCTACGTGACAAGACCCGTCCCATCATCTCGAAGACGGGCGATCTTAGCGTGCTCCCAGATAAAAGTACTCCGTATTAAGGCTCCATCAACGAAGACAAGAGAAGAAGAAAAAAAGAAAGAAAAAAAAGAAATGTCAGCTCGTCCACCCACACCTCACCCCCCCATGGATCCCGAATTGTGTCATTACGGAGCCGTCCTTTTATTTACGGATTATTCTTTCTAATTCTTTTTTTCTTGCCTTCCCGTTGCTGCCTTCCGCCGTAGTCCATATAAGTCCCAGCCTTCTCCCGCATCTCGGTCCATCCCCGTTTCTTCTTTTTCCCTTTCTGTTCTTCTTCAGACTACTCGCCGACCGCCTCCGAATCTTCAAGATATCCAAGACACTCCAGACCACCTCAAGCCATCGTCTCGACTTATTGTCGTCACCACGCACCTCCAACCCCAAACAAACCAAACAACCTACACACACTCCGCAATGGCGTCAACACAACTCGTCTCTCTGGAGCAGCGCCCGTCCCAGCTGCCGCCCTGCCCGGGCCCGCCGCCGAGTCGGCCGCTGCCGCCGCTGCCAAAACGCGGTTGAGCAAGACGGCCCGCCTCACTCTTCTTCGGCCTTATACAAAGCCAACATGAGCTATAGCCACACGCACACAACCACACGACCAGCCGGCGGCTGGACAAGACGGCCCTGCACGGCAGGCCATCAGACCATGCCCACGTCATGTCAACAACACGGCACCCCCCTCGCAGAAGTACCATGCGATGATCTGCGCCTGCAGCAAAGAAAAAAACTTGCTCCTCCCCCCTGACGAGCCGGCTCGACAGAGGGAGGGGCAGGAGGATGGCCTCCAATCAACGGCTTTTCCACCCCCGGCTTCCTTTCCTGCTTTTTCACTATTATCCCTTACTTCCCTCTTAATCACTCGCTTATACCTATCTCCTCTTTATTGCTTTGATTTTTCCTGCCTACGAGCCTCGGGGTATTATGGGTTGCATGCTTTTGGAGTTTTGGGTCGAAAACGATAGACCAGGGAGCCTCTTGTTTTCTGCGCCGGATGCCCGGGGCTTACTGTCTTGCCTTCGGGTGACGGCACGGAACCCCGGAGTTGTCCCTTTTTTTCTCTTCACTCCCGCTTCCTTTTTCCATTATTTTTTATTATTATTTCCTTTTATGTACTATAGACTATGGGATCACGGCGTCGCAATATTGCAGAAAGAAATCACTCGGCTTTCTCATTGCGCTTATTTGGGGTTTTTGTTATAGGGGGGCTTTCCCACCTCGTTTTCCGGAATCTTATGCGGCAACCGTTGCCCGATACCCCTTTTCTTCCGTGCTCTGGGCAAATCAATTTATTTTCCGTGCCAACCGGCTTGCTTCCAGTTATTTCCATGTCGTGATTTGAAGACTGGCCTGCGTGCATTGACCCTCGTAAGACACGGGGTAAGGACGCTGCGGAGTATTCTCGCATGTCTTGTTTATATTGAATCATCTCATACGCACTCCCCGTCCGCGCTCTGAAACGCCACGCATCCCGCTGGCAGACGATGCGACCAAACCCGCGTAGCGAGGACCAGAGCAACCGGCGGCGACTCGTCATCCCTTGTCACATCTGATGTGTGATGTAATAGACTTGCCCCCCTGTTCCGTCGAGTCTGTGCCCCCCCCCCCCCCCCNNCCCCCTTGTCGTCTCTGCTGTTGTCTGGGAAAGTGGTGAAGTCCCTTCCCAAACCCCGGAAAGCCGGCCAATGTGCATGGTTGCGCTTATCATCCTTTCTTTTCGACCGCGGATCCTTTTTCGCAGAAAGTCCAGCCCCCAAACACCCCATGCCGTCAGCCGTGCAGGGAGATAGATACGAAAGGCGAGGATTCTGGCCGCCCGACCCGCCGCACCCGCTACCCGGAAGCCTGTCGTGCGAGGCCAACGCATCACGCACGGGCGCCTCCTTGCTCCGTACGCGGTGGTGCTGCGCATCGCCCGTATCGCATCTGCAACGCGGCGTGTGCAGGATTCCGTGCGGCGATATCTGTCTCGCGGTATCCCGGCCCTCCTCCTCCTCCTCCTCCTCCTTTATCCACGCCCATCCACTCTTCCGTTCCCGCCCTGGCTCGAACGAAATAACAAAAGCATGTGCTTGCTTATCTCGGAGAGTAATAGTCCTCGTAAGCTTACGAGTAACGATATTACCCTGCTGCCGGGATCCCTGCTCTTTCTGCCTGACCGCTTTTTGCTTTTTTGTCTTTTTCTTCTTCTTTCGCGAGACTGCATATGCCGAAGGAACGCCGTCGCTCGCTCGTAAGATACGACAGCGTTGGCCGTTGCTACCCGTTCCACTCTGCACCCATCCTTGGGAAAACTGCCTAATGGCGTGACACCCATGCGCAAGGCGTGTCCACCAACCAAGAAAAAGAAAAGAAAATCGAAGAAGTAACACGGGAGAACAACAACGAACATGATCTTCGCCCTGCCCCACCCCCTGCCCCTCTCCCGGTAGCCTACGATGCACGAGCTTTAAACGGTCTTTTTTAGGCTACCGACCATGCAGCGAACAACACATCGTGCAGCAGGCCGGGTCAGGAGGACAAACAGCATTTTCTTCCCTGTTTTTTGTCTCGCACTCCTCTCCGTTTTCTATATCATTATATTTTATGTGTTATAGGTGTTTTTTTATTTGCACCCCCTCCTTCCATATCCTACGGAGTAAGACTCCGTAACCGGTCAAAGCAGCGTTTTCAATCTTGGTGTACTCCGTATTTACTCCGTAGATGAGAATATGCAGCAACAATGGCTCCGCCTTGCAAGGCATTTATTTTGAGATTGGAAGGTTGAGCTGACGAGAGCGAGAACTTTTGCTGGTCGAGGGAAACAGTACCATGTTTTCAAATGTATACTTAAAAAATCATATGTTCTAAGTCCTACTGCACTCGACTTCCTCCTCCCAGGCATCTGCCGTTCCAACTGGAACCAAGCCCTTCTTCTCCAGGTTCGCAAGAACCTCGATCACCCAAAGCTGGCACTGCTTTGGCCGCACCGACCGTGCCGACGTCTTGATTTTTTGCATGTCCTTGGCCGATATTTCGGCCAGCGGGAACATGTGGTGGATGCTGTGGCTGTCCATCCTCTTGACCTCGATCTTCACGGTGTACGGCCGGTTCTTCTTCGGGCCACCTGTGGAATGGTACCACGTCCTATGCGCCGCACCATCTTCGGCCAGCACCAGCAGCCAGTGGCGGTTTTGGCTGAGGGAAGACCTGCGCTTGCAGTATGCAAGGTACAAATTCAGGGTCTTCATCGAGAAGGGGCCGAGTCCGTGGAATGAGTACTGGTATGTCGAGAATTAATTATCTGCTATTTGTTAACTTTGTGTTGTTTCCTTGGTAAGTTTCTTCTTCCATTTCTTTCAGAATAAAGTAATGTATTCTCATACCTTCAAATCAAGTACTGTTGTCGCACAAAGAAAAAAATGAGATCAACAAGCCGGAGCACAGAAGAAATAGTGATGCACCGGCCACCTGCCATTGCACCTGCCGTTTCTGCGGCAGTTCTCCCACCTGGTCGTTGCATCGTAGTTGCCATATATGCATTCTGCCATCCCCAGAAACACCACAGCGCTCTTACCCATACCATCTAGATACACCGACGTCAAGGAAAGAGCCAAGGACGCTCGCACACGATACCCACCCAGAGTGTCCCCTCGCGCCTGTCTCTTGTCTGCGGCCAAACTGAGTCCCCTTTTATAAAATTGAAGGCAAGTCATAAAAATGATTCGATTTCAAGACATGACAAATGCTTTTTTTATAAATGACCCTGCCTTTATTTTACGACACATGATGACGTCGACCGCGAAGAAGGGCTAGGGTTAGGGTCAGGTTGCCATAACAGGCCCCTTATCGCCGTCTCTATGGCTACTCCATCGGTCGGCCTTTTGTTCCATTTGCATCGTGAAGAAGGCGTTGAAGTCTGCTAGGTCTTTGAAATCATCAGGTCAATCTTCTGTGTGCGTTGTGATGTGCCCAACAATTTGCCATCTTCTCCCATACATAAGAGCCACGCGTCATATAAGAGGTAGCGTCGTTAAGGGGCGTTATACCTACAAGACTCACGCGTCGTTAATATGGTAGGGACGTCATATACACAATGCAAAGACGTGGCTTCCTCTCTGTTCTCACACATATGCTTACTCATTATCATTTTTGTTGGATATAATCCAGCTGCCTGCGCTTACTTTCTTCTTTTCTTCTTCTCTTCTTCCCGTCTCATCTTCTTTTTTGAACAATTTGACCTTTGTTCATACTGCCTTTTCGTCCATCATACTTTACTCCACCAACCATGCGAACTTATCCAACAAAAAGCTTACCCTACTTATTCTGTCCTCAAGCAGATTAGCCACGGGATTTGTAGGAGCACTTACGAGAGCACCTACGAGAGTATCTGCGGGAGCAGCTGCAATTACGAGAGCACCTACGAGAGCATTTGCAGAAGCAGCCTTATTTAACGATGGAGCCAAACACCAACCCGTCTACCGGGGCAAACCCTGACCGGCGGCGCAAAGCTGACATGCCGCCGCCGCCGCCTTACATTGTTGAGCCTACAACGCGCCACAGACAGACGTTTATTCTGCTCCACGGTCTGGGCTCCAACGGCGAGAAATTCGGCCGCGAGCTCATGGAGACGGGCTCGTGCAGCGACAAGCGTGGACTGTCCGCATGCTTTCCCGGCGCGCGCTTCATCTTCCCGACCGCACGCTGGCGTCGGTCGACTGCATTCAAGCGGGCTATGCTGACGCAGTGGTTCGACATTGCCAACATGAGCGACCGATCTGACCGCAATTACAAGCAGCTTCCGGGCCTGCGCGAGTCTTTCCGTGAGATTCTAGCGTTGATCGACCACGAAGAGAACAGCGGCATTCCGCGCCGCAACATCGTACTGGGTGGCCTGAGCAACGGATGCGCCATGTCGATCATATGTGCCATCGCCTTGGACGGCACCATTGGCGGATTTCTTGGCATGAGCGGCTGGATGCCCTTTCAAAAGGAGATCGAATGCCACATGGCCGACCTGGCCGCATCTGGGAAACCAGAGGATGTAGCCATCGCCGGTCGTGCGTATGTACGAAAGCTGCTCGAGTGGGATGGCCTGTCGGGAAACAATGCAAACCCGGCATCGGAAAATCCGCAAACCCTCCAAGAACAAGCGCCGTCAATGCCCGTTTTCCTGGGTCACGGTACGGCCGACGAGAAGATGCCCATTGCACTGGGTGACGACGCAAGCCGTACCATGGCGCAGTTGGGCTTCGACGTTGAGTGGCAGGCGTATGAGGAACTCGGGCACTGGTACAAGATCCCGGATGAGATTGATGATGTGGTGCACTTCTTGCGTGGGAAGGTGTGGGCTGGAGACCAGTGAGTCAGTGTGCCTTTTTGAAAGACAGACCCCATCGCTCCCATCAATCTCTGTTCCCTCATCTAGATATTTATTTTTCTGCATCAGAGACCACTCATGTCCTGAGTTCGTCTCGTAGTGGGCGGAATAGTCTACTGACCTTAGTATTGACGCGGGTGTTACTCTGATGTTAACCCTATTGATCAATGAATATCTAATATATACATATATTTTGGTGATAGATTGAATTCACAAGAGGTACGATCGTTAGTAGGATAGTAAAACGGCAGTCTGAAACCATATCTTACAGTAGTACTCCTCCCAAGGATCCGGCTCTTTGGACAACACACTGTACGCCCTAGCTATCACAAACGGCTTTTTTCATAAACTTGAAATAAATACACCAAAGCCATAACACGCATGTCCGTTTGATCTGTCAACTTCATCAAATGGGCGGAGACGTGGCAGGCCACGATGGCATCTGTCACGAACGCCAACTGCTTGGGACCTTCAATCTATTAATCTTCAACGCCTTTGAAAACAGAAAAGCTAGAAATAGAATGTAAGGATGTGAGGATACGGTTAATGAAATATAAGATAAAGTAAAATAGGAAAAAACCCACCTTGCCAAACCTAAAAAAAAATAAGCTCCGCCTAAACAAACACAGCTGCAAAACGAATGGCACGGAGCGAGACTAACAAAAGAGGCGATCTGCGCGGAGCGCAATTGGAGACACGTGATGTAGCCTCGCCTATTTTTGCGTATGAAAAAGAACCTCCACACCCTCATTCTCAACCCCTCCATACACCCCCCCTTTCTCTCACCACCATGGCCCTTGAGCTCTACATATGGGGCCCGGCCTTTGGTTTGCCGTCCATTGACCCGGACTGCCTGGCCGCCGTCGCCTATCTGTCGCTGGCCGCGCCCCGCGACGCCTGGACCGTTGTCGCCACTAGCCCGTCCGCCGTGCCGCGTGCGTCTGCTCTGAGCTTCTTGTTCTGCCAGTGGCCTGTCGACTAACACCTTCTAGACACGCTGCCCGCGCTCCGCGATGCGCAGTCTGGCAGCTGGGTGGCCTCTGGGTTCGAGGCCCTCGTCGCCTACCTGCGCCGCCGCAGCGCCGCCTCGGCCGCCTTTGTGGACCTCGATGCCGGCCTGACCGCCGCCCAGACCGCCGATGCGACCGCCTACGCCGCCTTTCTGCGCGCCGACGCCGCCCCCCTGCTGGCCCTCTCCCTCTATGTCTCGTCCGCCAACTGGGCCGGCGCCACCCGGCCCGCCTACAGCCGTCTGCTGCCCTTCCCGCTGACCTGGCTCGAGCCGCCGGCGCAGCGGGCGGCCCACTCCGCCCGCGCCGCCGGCCTCGGCCTCTCCCACCTGGATACAGACTCCGAGGCCGGTGGCGGCGGTGCGCCATCACTCGGAGGCGAGGAGCCGGCAGCAGCAGGGGAGAGCGCCTCGCCGCTCACGGCGGCCCTGAACGCCTTTCCCAACCGCCTGCGGCCGTCCCTGCGAACGACCTCTGCGGCGCTTGCGGCGGCCGGCGGCGGCGGCGGCACCCCCGAGGCACGGTCCCAGGCCCGCCTCGACGCGGCGGCGCGCGCCTGCCTGGACGTGCTGGCCCGGCGCAAGGGCCGCAAGCGGCTGTTTCTGCGGGGCCGGGAAGAGGCGGACGAGGCGGATGCAGCGCCCGCGACGGAGGCGCCAGAAGGAGGCGAAAGCGCACGCGAAGGTGCGGACGAGCGGCCGACGTCGCTCGACTGCCTCGCGTTTGGCTACCTTGCCCTGATGGCCGTGCCCGCCGTGCCGCGGCCGTTCCTGCGCGACGCCCTGCACCGCCACCACCTGGGCCTGGCCGTGTTCGTGCTCGACATGCGGCGGCTGTGCGCCGACAGCACCGCGGGCGCGGGCGCGGTGGGACGCCTGTGGCAGCCACAAGCGCCGGCGACGGAGAAGACGGCACTCCCGCCGCCGCGCGCGGTCGTGTCCCGCCCCGCCCTCCGCCCGCTCTGGCTACGCACCGTCGACGGCCTGGTGCACAGCGTGCCGGGCGCAGGCGGCGCGTGTCTGGTCTGGCTCTGGCGGCAGCTCGGCGTGGCGGATGGCGGGGAGGACGAGGCGGACGGGCAGGACGGCTCGGTAGTCACAGCCCGCCAGCGGCGGCGTCTCGTGCAGCGCCTGCTGACGCTGGGCGCCACGGCCGCGGGCACGGCGCTGGTCGTGGGCCTGGCCGCGAGCTACCGGCGACTGCCGCCGTTCGGGACGCCGGTGCTGGTGTACCGGCGGACACCGCAGACACTGGTCGGCATGGGCATAGCGGGGGCGATGCTGAGCATGCTGTGAGGATGGGGGCATAGACATGGGCTTTTTTGTTTGCATTGAGGGCGTTTTCTATATGGATTAGATGGACTTGGGCGTGCGCCGTTTTTTTGATGCAACCGAATGAACGCGCCAGGATGCTCTAGATATGCAATGACCAGGACAAGACCGAAACGCTTTTCCTTTCCTTTCCTTTTTTCTCTCCCGCTGCTTTCTCGTCTCACGCATCCCTAGATCTGCCGGATCTCCTTGCCGACCATCTCCGGGCGCTCAACCTCCCACTCGTCGCGCAGCACGGCAAACGTCAGGTCCGACACCAGCAGGCTCTGGCCTAGACTCCACACGAGCGTGATGGCGTAGAAGAAGTTGGCGTTGCCGCTGCCGGCGTAGATCCACAGGTGGTAGAACACGGGGCCCAGGAAGGTGGCGTACATGATGGTCGCGGCCACGACAAACGTGTAGCGCATGAGCGGGAACACGTGGCGGTACAGCGGCACCAGGGCCAGGAACAGGCTCGTGTCGCCGATGCTCGGGTACGGCTTGAAGATGGCAAAGATGCCGGTCAGCAGCGTCAGCACCACCAGCGGCTGGCTGCGCAGCCGCAGCGTCAGGCCGCCGACGTAGCTGGCCAGGTGCAGCCAGAACACGGCGACGAAAAAGGACCGGAACGAGTCGAACATCTCGATGAAGAAGTACCACCACAGGCCCACGTTGGGCGTCAGGTCCGACACCGTCAGCTGCACGCCGTACGTCGACCGCAGAAAGGCCCAGGCCCCGGCCTCCGGGCCGTCGCCGTCCGACGTCGACAGCCCGTACGACATGCCGAGGAGCACGAGCAGGCAGGCCGCCACCGCGAGCACATTCCGGGCGACAAAGCCGAGCGGCGTGACGGCCGACGCGGCCGTCTGCCGCCGCCGATCCCAGGCCAGGAGCAGCAGCGGGGGCAGCAGCAGCAGCGGGTACATGGACAGGTAGGCGGCGAACGAGAGCGCGACCATGGCGCCCAGCGGCGCGCCGGCGACGGCCTTGGCGATGGCATGCAGGATGGCGCAGGTGGTGAAGACGATGGTGGAGCGGCCAACACACGTGGCAATGGTGAACGGGTTGAAGAGGAAGCTGGCGGTCAGTGTGATTCAAAGGGACGAGAGGGGGGGAGGGGGGGAGGGGGGACACGTACACAGCAGCAATGGCGAGGCCGCTCCAGCGCTTCTCGCGCCGCGGCGACGAAAAGCGTGCCGACTGCCCGGCCTCGCCCGCGTCGGCGATCTGGGCCAGCGCGGCGGCGCCCAGCAAGTCGATGGCGATGTAGAGCAGGGCGGTGGCCAGGGCGCCGGCGGCGGTGCGGGCGCTGGGCAGCAGCGAGAACAGCGGCAGCAGCAGCGGCGCCTGGTGGTAGACGCCGCCGTCGTAGGGCGACACGTTGTGGTTGTAGAGGAAGAGACCCTCCTGCAGGCGCTTGAAGCTGGTCACGGGCGTCGACACCTCGACGCGGCCGGTCAGCAGGTCCGGGAGGCCGGGGAAGACGGTGAACAGCGCCAGCCGGACGGCGGCGGCGGCGCCGTAGACCGCCGCCGTCTTGCGTGCGGTTGTCGTCATGGAGCGTCCGCCATGCATGGCCGGGGGGGT
>LZPB01000149.1:22967-48381 GCA_001676865.1 Ceratocystiopsis minuta | reverse complement strand
ATTATAATAATTTCCAACCCTGGCTAAATATGCCGTCATGACTTCTCAGCGCCGCTACGAGAGCCCAAAGTACCCGAGTCCCTTTGGCAGCTTCCCAGCGGGTTAGCCCGGATATAAGCCGTAAGGTCGCGCTAGGCCTGCCAGTCCTCTCCCCTACGGATATTTGCGCCTGGCCCGGAAACGGCACCGAGTTTTCATGGCCGCCCACACCCGACCGCCACCATGTCGACCGCCGGCCCCATGCAGCGGCGGCAGTCTGCGGCGGAAAAGGCGCTGCACGACCAGACGGACCTGCTGCCGCGCCGCAAGCTGCTCGTCGTCTTCGCCACGCTGTCGGCCGTGCTGCTGATGGTCTTCATCGACCAGAACGGCATCAGCGTCGTGCTGCCCGCCATCGGCCGCGACCTGGACGCCCAGGACACCATCGCCTGGGCCGGCACCGCGTCGCTGATCGCCAACACCACCTTCCAGATGCTGTACGGCCGCCTGTCCGACGTCTTCGGCCGCAAGCGCGTGTACCTGGCCGCCGTCGCCTGCCTGGCCCTGGCCGACCTGCTGTGCGGCCTGGCCCGCGGCGGGCCCATGTTCTACGTCTTCCGCGGCGTGGCCGGCGTCGGCGGCGGCGGCGTCACCAACCTGAGCATGATCATCGTGTCCGACGTCGTCACCCTCGAGCAGCGCGGCCTGTACCAGGGCATCATCGGCGCCTGCGTCGGCCTCGGCAACCTGGCCGGGCCCTTTTTGGCCGCCGGCCTGGCCACCCGCGCCACCTGGCGCGCCTTCTTCTACCTGCTGGCCCCGCTCGGCGTCGTCGCCGCCGCCCTGGCCGCCTGGCTGCTGCCGTCCAAGCCGCCCGCCGCCGGCTTCCGCGAGAGCGCCCGCAACATCGACGGCTGGGGCGTGCTGTCCGCGTCCGCCGCCGTCGTGCTCGTGCTCGTGCCCGTCAGCGGCGGCGGCTCGTACTTCCGCTGGCGCTCGCCCATGGTCATCACCATGCTCGTCCTCGGCGGCTGCCTGTTTGTCGTCTTCCTGCTGGTCGAGTGGCGCGTCGCCCGCCTGCCCATGATGCCGTGTGCGTACTCTGTCTCGCTCTTTCGTATCGTCCTTCGTCTTTCTCACGTCTCTCCCCCCAGTGCAAATCTTCCGCAGCCGCAACCTCGCCCTGCTGCTCGCCCAGAGCCTGCTGCTCGGCGCCGCCTACCAGATCCAGCTGTTCTACCTGCCGCTGTACCTGCAGAACGTGCGCGGCTACAGCGCGCTGGCGTCGGCCGGCTTCGCCGCCGTCTTCGTCGTCGCCCAGGCCGCCTGCTCCATCGCCTCCGGCCAGTACCTGTCGCGCCGCAAGCGCTACGGCGAGGTCGTGCGCGCCGGCTTCGCCGCCTGGACCCTGGGCGCCGGCCTGCTGCTGCTCAACACGCGCACGTCCAGCGCCGCCGCCGTCGTCGCGCCGCTGCTCGTGTCCGGCGCCGGCGTCGGCTGCACGCTGCAGCCCACGCTCGTCGCCCTGCAGGCACACACCACGCGCGCCCGCCGCGCCGTCATCATCTCCGTGCGCAACTTTGTGCGCGCCACCGGCGGCGCCGCCGGCCTCGCCGTCGCCGCCGCCGTCCTGCAGGCCGTCCTGCGCGCCCACCTGCCGCCCGCCGCCGCCGCCCTCGCCGGCAGCAGCGCCTTCTACCGCCCGGCCGCCCTCGCCGCCAGTGACCCCGCCGTGCGCGCCGCCGTGCTCGACGCGTACATGGCCGCCAGCCACGCCGTCTTCGTGCTGCAGGTGCCCGTCATCGGCGTCTGCTTCGTGGGCTCGCTCTTTCTGCAGGACAAGGGCCTGGAGCCGACAGACGAGCGGGAGGCGCGGGCGGCCGAGGCGGCGGCCGCGGCCGCGGCGGCGGCTGCCAACCCCGTAGGAAACGACAGCTCAGACGAAGAGAAGGCGACGGCGCACGGCGGCAGCACAGCCACCCCAACCGCGTCGGGCGGGGCAGACGGCCAAGACCCGGACACGACAGACCAAGAAGACCCCAAAGAGCAAGGCAAGGCATAGACATGGTTGGGGACAGGGAAGATCCATTGTGAGCATAGACATAGACATTGTGAGCATAGACATAGAATACAGAGAGAGGAATGTTCGAACAGGTCCGGCGCCGGCGCACCGCCGCTCACAGCCGGATGCCGCCCCGCGAAAAGGCCAGAACCAGCCAGCCGGCGATCAGAAACAGGCCGCCCACGGGCGTGGCCGGGCCCAGCACCTTGAAGCGCTCCGGGTCCAGCACCAGCGCGTAGATGCTGCCGCTGAAGAGGGTCATGCCAGCCGCGAAGCAGGCCCCGGCCGCGGGGTGGCCGCGCGCGGCCAGCATGGCGACGGAGTGGACGAGCTGGTCGTCAGCAAAAGCAGACAGCAGGAGACGGCCGATCCCAACACGAGCGTATCGTACCTGGTAGTGCGCGGCCGTCGACCAGGAGGCGATCTTGGCCGGGTCGTCGACGCGCTTCTTGAGCCCGTGCGCGCCAAAGGCCCCCATCACCACGGCGGTGGCGCCGTACAGCGCGCCCAGACGCCAGAAAAACATGGCTAGAAGCTTGCCCGTCGTGCGCAGACAGGTGCGGCGGCGGCGGCGCAGGAGGGTCGCGGTCTGGATCCGCGACGGAGGCAGGGCAACGTAGTCGTCGTGGCCGGGTACCAGTAGGGGCGTCTCTTCGTCGGGGGCGGGCGAGCGGGCAGTGCGGGCGACAACGGACATGTCCGGGGCTGTCGGATGCGTGAGGTTTTGCGGGGTTTCCTGCTTTGCCTGGCGATCTCCTGATCATCGGCAAAAGATCGGATGCGCTAGATCGGTGTGGCAGCTGCTGACAGCTGCCAGCGGCCAGCGTGTAAGTCAGGCTCCACCGCAACCCGTTCCGCCTAGCCGTTCGCCTTGAAGTCGAGCAGGCTTGGCACAGCCGTCGTCTTCGTCTTATGCCTCCTGCTCGGAGAGAAACATGTCGCGCACAGCACAGCACACATGTGACGAGTTGCACAACAAAAGGCCGACGCCGAGCACGGAGAACGCCTCTGACTCACCTGGGGGGAGCGAGCGCGCCATGCAGGAACGGAACGGCGGCCGGCCGTCCGTCGCCCGTGTCTCTGTTGAAACGATATCGTGCGGGAAGCTCACTGGCGGTGGGGGCCAGCCCTGCTTTCGTTGGACGCGTAACGCAGTGAGAGACCCCTGCTCTCTGCCGTTTTGTCGTATGAGACCCGCTGTGGCAGCGCGTTTGGAAGACGGAAGGACACCCCGCGTCAGTTGCGTTGCTGCCTATGAGGCTCTGCCGGCGGCCGCGGCCCGCCATTGGTCGCCTGAAATCATTCATTGGTCCTGGTGCTGCCAGCTCGGCATGCAGTGTGCCTGTTGGCCATTCGCGCTACAGCGCTGCGCTTTCCTTCTTTCGCTCGCTCTGGTCCGCTGATCGAACCAGGAAAGTTGGCAAGAGCGAACCGCCGCTCGTAATCTACAGGGGCACTGCATAACGCCTTTTTGGGCACTTGCCTACTCCGTACTCCGTATTTTGCTCTTGACGAGCCGTTGACAAAGGCAAGAACGGCCGAACTATGTGCATGCCTTCTCGATCGGGCGACAACTCAGGGTGTCCCTTCCTGTAGAGTCTAAACGGGTTTACCACGCATCCGTCAATAAAACAGACTTCTTGCACTTCCCATCTGCATCTTTCGTGATGGTCTCTGTCGCATCCTCGCTCAACATGCCGTTTTCGCCTCACACACCGACGCCTATTGCGCCCTAGCAGTGCACACCCCCAAAGAAACAAATAACGCACCCGCAGCCGATCGACACTTGTGATGGCTGCTTTCGCTCTCGGCCGCGAGTACCTCGATGCAAGAGACGCAGCTTGGAGAAGGGGTCAGAGACACTCCGCCCACCTGACAAACTGCTTGCTGCACACACTGCGCCCACCCACCCAATGTCACCCTCCACTCGGGGAGTATGTGCTTCAGAGACCGACCCCACCCACCTGCACATTCCCTCTGCAACGCTGTGCAATACAAGCGGTCTAGGACTTACCGCCAGCCTCGACGTCGCCTAAAGGCAAAGGCAGGAAGGAATACGGCAACGGGGTGTGCTTGTGCACTCTCTATATTATTACTCGCTGCTCACCCTCTGTTCAATAGGACTGCTTGCCTCTCCCCCCCCCCCCCCCCCCCCCTCTCCGGTCAGCTATTCTCCCAACCATATACAACTTTGCCTGATTTTGTCCTTTTCCGTATTTATTTGCCTATTCTTCTATCCTTTCCCTTCCTTTGTTTCTTACATTCCCTCGCCCTTTGTTGCCTTGTCTTTTGTTCTTTCTTGCTGTTCTTATTTTACTTTACTCTCTTTATTCTTTCCTCTATTCTTTTTGCTCTTCGGTTTCGTTGGGCAGCTGTTCTCCTGAACTGTTATTTTCTCTCCTTGCCCCCAGCTTGCTATGGAGCACCATAGAAGACAATACGCCACCACGCGGTCGCTGGCTGGCTCACGAAGAGCTTCTATGTCTCTTTCGCCAGAAGACTCCATGTGGGCGCCTCCCCTCAAGCGGTCTCGTACATCGCAGCAACCCACAGGGTCCGCGCACATGTACCAGTCATTCAGCACGCCCTCTGGCGCAAGCTTTGGCACGCCGTTTCCCTATCCCCTGAACCCGTCCCTCCTTGCGTCTGTTGCAGAGCAGTCGGGCTTCCCCACGGCGTCTTTTCCCGGGCCCCAGACTCGGGCCTCTGTTCAGCCTGCCTCCCATTTCGGGGCAGGCCGCCAGAGCGTCCCTGTCCTCGAGGACTCGGGCATGAACCCGTCCGAGTTTCTTCAGGCCAGGGGCTACCACTCAACCCGGCCCCTGCCTGCCGACTTCCCGGTCCCGAGCTCACTGCCCTCAACGACCCCCGCCTTCAGCGACCTTGACCAGCTCCAACACCACGCCACTGCCCCCTCCATTCTTTCGTTCGGCTCCATGACCGATGCTATGACTCTGGAGACCAATTCGATCCGGCAGGTCGGCGATCCCTACGACGGCCCCGGGCTCTCGTTCCATATGGCCCCCAGCAGCTCCCAGACCTCTTTCCTCGAGTCGCCCGTCTACGAGGGTGGCGTCAACCTTTTCGAAAAGAGCTCAGCAAACGACATGGATCTGCGCTACACTGGCTCCATGCACCCTTCCAATTTGCTTCTTTCCAGTCTGAATGGCAATGTCCCGCAAGCCTTACCATACATGGGCCGGTCTGAGTCCTCGCAGTCTCTTGGTACTGTGGATCTTTCTATGACGACACTGTTGTCTCAGCCTCTTGTCGACAGCCTTGCTCAACCGCAGTTCATGGCTGAAGATATGAGTCGAGCTCCCTCGAACACGAGCGCTCGGTCTACTGCCTCTCGTGCGAAATCGGTTCTACGCCGGCATCTCGATAACGGGAAAACGCCGCTGCAGCCCAAAGCCTCGCCCAGCGAAGCCGACACTTTGTCCATGCTGCCATCGCAAGCCGATGTGGCCAACAAAAAGCCCAATCCGACGGTGAGAGCCGACACCCCCCAGGGCGGCGGCAGCAGCTGCAGCATGGCCGGTAGGAGAATCGATCCCGTCAGGACCAGACAGGACCAACAGCACAAGACGCCTAGACTGTTCTGCAAATATTGCAAGAAACATCCTGCAGGTTTCCGAGGTGACCATGAACTGAGACGGCACATGATGAACAAGCACTCCGACGCACCCAAGCGGTGGATCTGCTGCGATCCACGCGACAACGACAAGACGTCGTCTTACACGCCCTACCAGTCCCTTAGCAGCTGCCGCAAGTGCATTGAAGGGAGACCGTATGCGCAAGATTACAATGCGGCCGAGCATCTTCGTCGTGTGCATTTCACGCCAAAGGCACAACGGAAGGGGTCAGCCAGCCGCTCCAAGCAGGGCTCGCATCGCAACTCGACGGGCATCCAGCGCAGACCGGACGACCAGCTGATGATTCCAATGGAGGAACTGAAGAAATGGATGAAAGAAATCGATGTTTCTGCCGATGCGCAAGCCACCTCTGCCGCAAACGATCAGGGCAACAGCGAGGATCACGGTTTCGGTACATCAGACAACGTCGGGGACGACGACAGCACTGCCCCCCATGGCCAAGGCGGCGGGCACAGCACTAGCCACGGCGCCGGCCATGGCACCAGTTGCGACTCCGGCTATTGCCACGGGTCTGGTGATACGGGCGGGTACCAACACATGATCTCCCCGATCAGCGCCTACCAAAGCCCAACAATCAGCCCTTGGTATCCGAAGGGCATCGTGGCGGACACAATGGGAGCCAACGACTGCTCTCCGGCGTATGACGGGACTTTTCCCATCTCTGGTCTGCGCTCCACCGCTGATATGGCAGACATTCTGTTTCCTGCCATGTATCCGTATCCGTATTATGACTCCAGGAGCCCATCGGAAACGACATCCATGCCGGAACCAAACAACATCTTGGGTTGGGATGCCGAGTTTGAATTTGCAAACCAACACGCGGCGCTTTTCGATGAGATCGACATGTCTTCTTGATGATTTCTGCATTGGGCGTTTTCCGGGAATCCATCGCGTTTTCTTCGTTTTGTTGAAGCTCCGACACCAATAACAACCGAAACTGTCTTCAAAACGACGGCCAAAAAAATTCGGAAAACGACAAAATATGACATAAAAAAATGACACGCAAAGATCATGATACGCCACGAAAGTTATTCTATTTTCCCTTTTTCAAATTCCTGTTACCTTTTATCAGTTTTTTTTTCGTCGCTTTCCTCTCCCCACGCTTCGGTTTTTTGTTTTTGTTTTTCAACACAGAGCACAATCGCTTTGGTCCTAGCACAACTTCTAGGATACGTTTTTCAGTTGTCTTTGTCTTGCCTCGCTGGGTCCTTGTTGTCAAACGCTGGCATCGTTTTACAAAGGGCCTCGGTGAGGACAATCGAGCAGGCAATCCTCGGCTTTGCGTACATTCCTTTCGCAACCAGCACCAACGTTTCGGAGAGGGAAACAATGAACAGAGAGAACCGGCTTCTCGATATACAATTGTTTGGTTTTTGGCTATATACACCGGTCCGCAAGGACATTTCGGATAACACTGGGTTGTTTTATCTATTTTGGGTTTCGGGTTTTGGGTTCCTGGTTTTGGAGTACGGGTGCAGAGTGCAGAGCGCCGAGCGCTGGGGTGCGCTTTTGGACACTTTGGTTACGAGTATGACGGCTTGAATTTATGAAGGGAACGACAGTTATGACATGGCCAATAGTATAAAGACGACTTTAATATGACTGAACTCATTCTTATCTGAGCCCCGGGCGCTTCTTACTCTCCCGCTATAGCTACCCTGTCCTGCTAACAGAAAGCACGGAAAGTATCGTTCTATTGTCTGTCTAACTCGACCGCTATCTACCAATACCGACTTGCGGCTGAAAGCTGCGTCCAGCGATTGGTCCTCAGCAGCAGCAGCGGCTGGTTGCCTGGAAGAGACAGACCATTCTACTCAATGAGTCACACCGGGCATGCCTCCGTCAAGCATTCTCTTATATGGCCGTCTCAGATGGGATCGTATGGGCAATCGGGGCAGCGGTGCTCGCGACAGTTGGAGCAAAATTCGTCGATTTTGTCGTTCATGGGGCCGTTCTTACAGTCACACTGTATTTCGAAACCCATTGTCTGCGGTTAGCCGGGGACAAGGACAAGACGCCGAGAGAAGATTGGGGCAATGCATACGCAGAACCACACGATATGCATGTTTGTTTTGTTTGAAGGGGGTCGGTCCGAGCTTTCTGACTGCGTCTGAGAAGCTGCTCTTGGGCAAGCTGAGGTTGGAAGGTTGTATGGGCCTGGTGAGGCGTTGTTGGCAAGGGCGCAGTGGCACAAGGGGCAGCTTCAAAAGCAATGGACAGGGAAGATCGGTGTTCCGAAGGCGAGGTTGTGTGATACCAGAGACAGGCTATTGAGAGGGAGCACAAACAAACAAACTCAGACCGACAGAGGGCGAGGACGAGGCAACTTTATACTAATCCAGCATGCCCGTCGCACGGGAATGGAAGAGCAAGGAAAATCAAAGAAAGACGGCGAACGGCGCTGAACGCAGAGCCGCAAACACACAGCACACTGCCGAGCCTCAAGGAAAAGCCTAGGAAGGCAGAGCCACCCCCGGGGACAAGGAGAAGCACTCCGTGGCGGGCACCGGCATGGAGTCGGCGGAGCCGGCGGAGGATAAGAGAGGGCAGCGGCCAACCAGGAAGGGAGAAGGACAGCCAGAAGACGCGTGACTCCTCCCCGGGCTCCCCGGGCACCACGATCGTCTCGTCTATTGGCGGCATATCGCGAGGAGGCTCTGTATGGCGGCTCAGTTGGCTCTGTGATACCGACCGGCGGCGGCCACTCGGATGCCGGCCGTCGTTTGTTTGCCTTGGTCTTTGGTACATTTCGGCGTAGTCCCACCTCTCTGCGCCGTCGTGCCCCACAGGCAGACTGGTCCAAAACGGAAAAGACCGCTGGACGATATGTCCGACAGTTTGCGCGCAGCGCGTCGGTGAGCCATTGCGGCGAGGGCGTCGTGGCGCGGTAGCAGTGCTGACCAACGAGCCGCATGTCGCGCAGGCCACGGCCACAGGCAACGACGGGGCTCTGTGGAACAGAAGACGAATCAGAGGAGGGAGACGAGATGCGGCTCTTCTGGGCAAGGTATCATGGCCTATTCCGTTTAGCTTGCATCGGCTTTGTTGACAATGCACTCAGGGGGTTTATAACCGGCCGCTGGGCGGCCAAGTTTGTCACGTGACAAGATTACTCATCCGGCAAGATCACAGGTGGCATCATCAACCATCCTCCGCATCCCGTCTGCCAAAGCACCGCCGCCACGACTCGACAAGCCACCATGCGACGCCTCCACATCCTCCTGCTGGCCTACCTGCGGCTCTGCCGGGCGCGGCAGTCGGGCTTCAGCATCCACGAAGACATCCTCGCCTACCCACAGGTACGGGCACCGAACGCAAAAGGGGCGGGCGGAGACGTGAAGAGGGAGAGGAACGGAAGCTTGTTAGAAGACCACTAACGCAGCGCACAGTTCGAAGTGAGCTTTGCTCAGTCGTACATTCTCGAGCAGGATGCGCAGCTGCTTCTGAGCGGCCTGGGCCAGAAGCAACCAGATCCCTACGCCGACCATGCCACATCCTCCGACGTCGCCGCCCCGGCTGTCCCATCATCGCCCGGCGGCGCAGCAAAAGACACCGCGCCATCGGTGGTCTCCGCGCCCCCTTTCTCGCCCTACCGCGGCGGTGACGGCGCGGATGCGGCGGACGACGACGGCGTCGCGGACGACGGCAGCGCGCAGGTGGCCGAGACGTACGAGGTGATCTCGATGCCGCCGTCGCGGTATCTGTGCGCGATCCCGGTGCTGGCGCCGCCGGCGGCGCCAAACCAGACGGCGACGGACCTGGCCAAGGCGGAGGAGGCGCGGGCGCTGAGCCGCGCGGCGACGCGGGGGACGGAGCTGCTGGGCACGATGGAGGGCGAGTGCCTGTACTACATCTCGGGCTGGTGGAGCTACAGGTTCTGCTACGGCCGCGAGGTGGAGCAGTTCCACGCGCTGTCGACCAAGATGGGCAAGCCGGTGCAGGACCCGCACAGCCAGGCGTACACGCTGGGCCGGATGGGCCACCACGCGGAGGGCGGCGGCGGCGGCGGCGGCGACAAGAAGAAGCCGGCGGCGGCGCGGCCGCCGCACAAGGACCGGGCGGCGGGGGCGGGCGGCGACGGGGCGCAGACGCCGGTGGCGGACATGACGCGGTACCGGCCGGACGTGGGCGACCCGGACGCGGACCCGAACCAGACGGAGCTGCAGGTGCGCGGCGACGAGCGCTACATGGTGCAGCGGGTGGGCGCGGGCACGGTGTGCGACCTGACGGGGCGCGACCGCACGATCGAGATCCGCTACCACTGCAGCCCGGGCGGCACCGTCGACCGCATCAGCTGGATCAAGGAGGTCACCACGTGCGCCTACCTGATGGAGGTGCGCACGCCGCGGCTGTGCACCGAGGCGGCGTTCCGGCCGCCCAAGCCCGCGCGCGCCCACCCCATCCGCTGCCAGCTGATCCTCCGCTCGCCCGAGGAGGCGGACCGCTGGCACCAGCAGCGGGCGATCGAGGCCGAGGAGGCCAAGGCGGCCAAGGCGGCCACGGCGCAGGCTGCCGCCGCGGGCGCAGCAGCCGACGCAAAAGACGCCGCATCTGCGGCGGCGGCGGCGGTGGCAGCGGCGGAGGCGGCGGTGGCGGCCAAGGGGCGCGCAGGGACGGACGCGGACGCGGCCCGCGGCAGCGGCAGCGGCGGCAGCAGCAGCAGCCTGGTGATTGGCGGCGTGGTCGTGGGCGGGCGCCGGGCCCTCGGCCGCGGCGTGGACGGGGAGCCGCCGCTGCAGCTGCAGCCGGCGCGGGCGGGCAGCGGCAGCGGCAGCGGCGGCGGCAGCAAGGCCAAGGCGAGCGAGGGCCGGGTGGTGCAGGTGCTGGCGCGGGCGCAGAAGGCGCAGGACGGCGGCAAGGTGGAGATGCTGCCGGAGGCGGAGCTGCTGAAGCTGGACCTCAACCCGACGGTGCTGGAGGACCTCTGCGCGCGGCTGCGCAAGGTGGCCAACGGCCGGGCGTGGCGGCTGGAGGCGGCCGAGGTGCCGGGGCAGACGGAGCTGGAGATCCGGGCGGTGCTCGACGCGGACGACGACGAGGGCGAGGAGGAGACGGGGCCGGCCCAGGGCCAAACCCCAGGCCAAACCCAGGGCCAGGGCCAGGGTCCAGACGAGGCGGAGCCCGAAGAAGGCAGCACGGAGACGTTCAAAAAAGACGAACTGTGAGCCCGGTGGGCCCCGGAGGGCTGGAGGCAGCGGAAAAAGGCGTCTGCCCTTATCTTTGTATCGTTTCGTTTCCCCTGTCCCTTTTAGCGAGCACGACGAGCACGGAGTTGGCATTTTTTTCGTAATTCCCTCGCTAAAGCTACGACCGAAATTTTCTCGCTAAATCTTCCACCGAAGCGGTCGCGGAGAAGCTTCAGCGGTGTTGGAGAGCGCTAACGCCGCCAGGGCCCAGTTTAAGCGGTTTAAGCAAGGCCCGTCACCACAGGCGGTGCTGGCACGCCTTCCGTTTTTCGGCCGCGTATCGCGCGCCCTGTCGCTCCTGCCTGCCCTGCGCGCAGACGTGGACGGCAAGAACGTCGGACGGGCGCCTACCGTCCCGCTCCTGCCGGGGTTTTCTGTTGGGCACGTCTTGGGCCAGCCGTTGGTAACATCTGCCCCCCGTAGGGGAGGGCCCACCCCGCAGCCTCGAGTAACGTATCCGTATTGTCCTCAGGCGCAGAGCCCCGCCAGCATCCACTTAACAGCTATCACGGCATTTTTTTTCTCTCTCGCTTCCCTGGCCCTCTTTCCTCTGTTTCTTTGTCCCCTTTTTTTGGCTCGTTTTTGTTCCTGTGCGTTCCTTGTTCTTTCTGGCCCCTTTTAAGCGCCGTTCGCCCGACACACTTCCCAAAACGGCGTCCCAACGCGCTCCCGACCCAACGACGCGCCATGAGGAAGCCGTTCTGGCGTCCCCGATGAAGACCACCGCCGGCGGCGCCGTGTCTGTCCCGTGGCTTCCGCTGCACACGGGCCCGGCGCCGCCGCGCGACCGAGGCGACGCGGCCGACCCGGCCGTGCCCTCGTTGTCATCCATGTCGTCTTCCTTCTCGATTGCGGCCGGCCCGGCTCCCCCGGCCACACCCACGGCCTCCTCGGATGCTGGCCCGGGCCAGGCCAAGCGCAGCGTCTGCGACCACTGCCGGCGGCGACGTATGTGTGCCTTGCCCGACTGTGTTTGTTTGTGCCTTCCCGCTCACATCCTCCCTCTAGGCATTCGCTGTGATGGCAAGCAGCCCTGCCAGCCGTGCACCAAGGCCACGCTCGTCTGCAAACGCGACCACATTCCGCTGAAGCGTGGCCCCAAGCGTGGCCGCGGACGCGTTATCAACGAGCTCCGCGGGCTGTACGCGGTCGATGCTGCCGCCGCGGCCGGTGCGGCCAGTCCGGCCTCTGCCTTCGGCCCAGACGGCAGCCTTGCACCGCCGCCGTCTCCCAGATCCGGGGCCCTCCCGGACAACAGCAGCGACGACCCCGGCGACTTTTCCTTGCCCGACAACACACCGTGGCCGTATAACGCGGCCGACCCGCGGCACGCCCCCGAGCCGAGCAGCGCGTTCGCGTCCGCCGAGCAGTACCGGCCGACGACGCGCAGCCACTTCGAGCTGCTGCCGCGCTGTGTCGAGCTCTACTACGAGCACATCTACCCGATCATGCCGCTGCCGCACATGCCGACGGTGCACGCCATGGTGGCGCGCGCCGGCCCGTGTGCCACCGGCCTCACGTACGCGGAGCGCAGCTACCTGTTCGCGCTGTGTGCGCTGACGTGCTTCCACATGTCGGGCCAGAGCATCGGCGTGGCGGCGCCCCGGCCGTCGTGGGAGAGCGCCGGCCGCTTCTTCCTCGACGAGTGCATCGCGGCGCGGCAGGCGTACGACTTTTTCGGCGACGCGTCGCTCCACGCGCTCGCCTCGTCGTTCTGGCTGTCGACGTCCTTCTTCGAGATCAACCAGTCGCGCAAGTCGTGGCTGTACCTGCGCGAGGCGCTCACGCTGGCCCAGGACCTGCGCCTGCACGACGATGCCGCGTACGAAGGCCTGCCCCCGGCGGAGCAGCTCTGCCGGCTGCGCATGTTCTGGCAGCTTTTTGTGACGGAGAGGTACGTGCACGCCCAGAGGATAGACCGCTGTATTTGTGTCTAACGCCTTTCTCTAGATCCTTTGCGATCTTGCGCAGCAAACCGATCACGCTGAAGAAGAAGCCGGCCCTGCCCACGGTCCGGCACCCCTACGAGGCGCCGGGCATCCACTCGGGCTTCCTGTTGCTGATCAGCTCGTTCTCGCCGCTGGACGAGTCGTTTGTGAATGCCTGGAACGAGGGCTCCGACCCCCGCGTCACGGCGCACACGTACCTCGCCCTGCAGCGGTTCCTGGCCATGCCGCCGCCGTTCTTGGCGTCCCGCAAGCGCCGGGCGGTGCCGCTGCGCACGCACTCGCTGTCGCTGTCCCGCTACGGGGGCGGCGGGGGCGACTATCTGCCGTTCCGCAGAGCGTCGGCAGGGCCTGGCGTGGGCGTCGGCGTGGGCCAGGAGACCAGCCCGCCGTCGCCCGCCGGTCCGCACGCCGACTGGCACGACCCTAAGAGGGAAGTGGGATCGGAGGAGGACCACGGGGCCGACGCAGCCCACGCGGCGCGCACGGCCGACGCGACCGGCACGACCGACGCCGACGCGGTGCTGCGGCCGGAGACGACGGACATCCAGAAGGCAGACCTGCTGGTGACGCAGCAGTGGCTGCGGCTGATTGTGTGGCAGTCGTCGTTCCGGCAGCAGCTGCTGTCGTGGACGGCGGCGGACGAGAGCATGCGGTTTGCGTTTCCGCTGACGATTGCGAGCCGCACGGCGGCGGTGATCCAGAGCCTGCCGGCGCAGGCGATCGAGGTGCACGGGATGGGCATCTTTGAGAAGATCTTTGAGATCGGCACGTGGTCGATGAACGTGCTGCAGGCGTACAAGCGGTCGCCATACGGCGCTGGCGCCGGCGGCGGCGGCGGCAGTAGTGGCGGCAGTGGCGCCGGCAGCGGTGCGTACGCGGTCGACCCGCTCGCGTTTTTTGTGCGCACGCTGAGCGCGAGCCCCAACAGCCGGACGCAGTTTGCCGAGCGGCTGCTGCTGTTTGCCGGCGACCACGCGGGCAGCCCGTGGATGGCGCTGTCGCCGCCGGGGCCGGGGTCGATGGCGGCGTCGGCGTCGTCGCCGTCGTCCTTTTCGGCGTCGCTGCTGTCGTCGTCGGCGACGTCCACCACGCCGGCCTCGCCGTCGGCGGAGTCGTCCACGGAGCTGTTTGCGACGGCGACGGCGGCGGCGGCCGCCGCCGCCGCGGCCGGGAGCTGTGCTGTCCTCGGCGAAACGGTGCCGGCCGCGGACGCCGCCGAGCCAGCCGACGAGCCGTGTGCGTTTTCTTCTCTGCCGTCCTCCCCCCCTTCGTCCGCGGCCGGGCTGGACGGGCTACTGGGCGTGGCAGCAGGCGCCGCCCTGGCTGGCGCCGCACCCGCCGCAGCGCCACTGGCCGGCCTGCCGGCGGTAGTAGGTGCGGCCGTCGGCGCCGGTGATGACCACATAGCGTTTGGTGGAGACTGGGCGGCACCAGCTGCTGGGGCGCCCGGGATGGCTGCAGTAGGTGGTCCGGGTGACGGTGGTGGCGGTGGCGGGAGCGACGGCGGCGCCGGCGCCGGCGCCGGGTACACCTCGTTCAGCGAGGACCTGGAGGCAGTTTCTGTCGGGTACGACGAGGACGTCAGCAGGATGAGCAGGCGCAGCAGCAGCAGCGGCGGCGGCGCAGGCGGATGGGCCGGCGAGGGATGGCCGCCTTTCGACGGCGAGGCCTTTCCCGCCATGGAAACACGCTGGCTCTAGGCGGGGGAAGGGGAGGAGGGGGTCTGCTCACAAGCATCGACACTGGATAGGCACCCACGTCGTGGCGGGCCAGTACACGGCGTACATTTTTTGGCTGCGGTCGTTGCTGGGAGATGCGTTTTTTTGCTTGGGTTTTGATGGTTTGACGAATCTGTACGACTACACCGGTTGGTGTTTCTTTGGTTATCTTGTTCTTTTGGGCCGGCCGACGGTATGGGAAGAGATCTGCATCCCGGTCGGCCCGGCTTATATACATCGTTTCCGGCGTCGGCTCCTTGTCCTGGCTGTGTGAGCATGGTGACGGCGTGAGCACCGGAGCTGGGTTGGAGGCAGCACAACCAGCACGGCGTGCCCCGACAACAGCAGGGCTTTTGCGGCCTCTCTGCCACGGGGCCGTGGTGGTCTTGCACGGGGTCTGGTGGCGAGACGTCTACCATGGCACACGATGCTGGCTGTCCACGCCGCCGGTCTGGTTACCTCACCTCTGGTGCTCCTGTCCGACAGAGCGGGCAGCCCCAGCAGGCACGCAGTCACTCACTCCCTGTGCGTGCCCCAACAGGCCATCGCCCTTTTGTGATCGATCAGCCTGGGCGACCGGGGCCGCCGCCCTGGCCATGCCTGTGCTGCCAGGACACATGGCCGCGATGGCGTGCATGCGGCAGGGCGTGCGAACCAAGAAATCTCTGCCCTGTTCTCGGCTATCGGGGGTCTTTTTCTTTTTTTCTCTGCCTCACTGCCCCTTGCGTCATGATGCGCTTTTTCAGCTGGGCGCGGCACGCTATCGACGCACTGTACTTTTCGGCGTCTCCTCGCTGGGCAGGCCGCTGCAGTCATCAGAGCCTGCGTCTCCCTGCATGGCACTACGGATACGAGAGGACGGGCCTGCGTCCTGCAGACGCCGGCGTCCGGGCTGACCGCCACTTGTCTCCTTTTCGCACGAGAGCCCATTCGTAAGAGTGGCCGGCCTGCACGCAGCCCAGCCCAGAGGGCCTGCAGAGCATGCTACGAGAGCCCTATGATCTACGACGCACTCTGTTTGGGTAAGACAAAAGCCCGGTCTGGCCAGACACGCGTTGTTTGGGGGTCAGACAGATCAATCGGATGGCGAGCGTTCTGTCTTGTTGCGTGTTTCGGGCTTTCCTCCAGGCGCCCGACGTACGGTCAGGGAAAGACAGAAGAAAAGAATCTGTATCCTAATCCTTAAACGAAAAGAAAAGACGGAAAAAGAACTTGGCACACGGCCGTAATCTCAACCCCGGACCGCACGGGCGAATCACCGACCCCGGTCTCTGGTGGTCCGAGCCCTCGCAAGCCCGCTCAAGCCCTTTTTTCTTCCCACCCGGCCCGCCTGCGTTCTTGTTTGCTCTTTTGGTTTCTGCGGCGGCCTGGCTCTGCTCTTCCGCAGTGCCGTGGTTGCGGGCGGGTCGGCCGGGCCTGGCTGGCTCTGGCTGGCCTGGCTCTGGGCGCGCGCGCGCCCCCGCCCCACCCAACCCAGGCGAACCTTCAGAAAGCGACTCCACCCGCGGCAACCTTCGTTCCTGGCGGGCGCGCCCGCTAGGCCTGTTCCTCGCTAGCGGGGGCCATTGGCGTCAGGGCGAAAAGGGGGCAGGAGCGACGGCGCGGCGGGCGACGGGGGCGCGACGGGGGCGCGACGCGGCACGCCAGGCGTCGGCGTGGGTGCTCCCGCCCTGCCAGGGAAATTGGCTCTTTTCTCGCCCTCTGGGGCGCACCTTCCGCCCTCTGGGGCGCCCCTTCCGCGGCAGACGCGACTCCAGCCAGCAGATGGTCTGACGACGATGGTCGCCGTCTGGCCTGGGCGTGGATCTCGTCTGTCTGTCTCTGGCATCCGTCCAACTTCGCTTCTGTCTGGGAGTGAGACACGGCCGATCGACAAGCGAAGAAGCAGGAAACGAAGAGCCTACGACGTACTCCGTACGGGGGCATCGGCACGGGAGTGGCGACCAAGCCAGCAGTGGCGATCCGTCGTGTTTTTTCCTCTTTTTTTCCTTCTTTCTCATTCGTTTCTTTTCTTCATTTCTTCTTCAGCTGGCCCTTTGTTTCTCGTGCCTGTCCGTCCTGCATCTCCTTGCAGGCCTTGTCCATCCTCTTCGAGGCTCTTCTGACCATCGACTGGACAGACGACCTCGAGCCATCGTCCTCGCTGTCCTCGCCCCTTGCCTCTCTTCTCTCCTCTCATCTCCTCTCCTCGCCTCTCCTCACCTTCTCCTGTCTCCTCGCTTTCTTCTCCTGCCATCACATCACGATCTTGGCTTGTTTGTTTCGTATCGACTTAGCTCTCGCAAAAGTCCCATGCGCACAAACCCCCCCCTCCCGATACCACCCTCCACGACGCCGCCAGGGGTTTCAATTTCTTTCCTCGTTTGACCCTTCCCCCCCTGGCTGCGCCCTCCTCCGGCACCTTGGCTGCCCACCAGCTCGGCCCCTCCTTGCTGCAGCACCTGACCCGCCAGATGCCGCCTGGCTGGTACCCCGGCTGGTAGCTTCTGCACGAACCGGTAGGCGGACCGCCCTTTTCCTCTTCGTCTCCTGCACGGACAGACCCCACCCCGTGTTTTTTCTTGCTCATTGTCTTCTCTCCCGTCTCTCTCTCTCTCTCTCTCTCGTCTGCCCTCTTTTGCCTCGTCCTGCATCTACATTCGGCACGCCTCGTCTTGCTTCTCCATCCAACACCCCCCCCCCTACACCCCCTCCCTACTCGACAGTCTTGCTCACCGCCTGCGCATGCATACACAGACAGACGTCCAGGATCCCATGAGACGCCAGTGGCTCCGTGCTGTTGACCAGCGCTGAACACCGTCCAACGGCCGTTCGAGACCGACCGGGTCCCACGAAACACCGCGACGCAGACGGCCTCGCCAAGCACCCTCGACGGCGTTCCATATTTTTTTCCCTTTGTCTTTCTTTTCGTCTTCCCCTTGCCCCTGCTTCCTGCACCGCCCGCCATGGAAGCCTCGTCCTACCCGTCGCGGACGCGCCGCCCTTCATATACGGCCGCCTCTGTCCGCTCGACCACCAACCCCGACCGGTCCGCGTCGAGTCTGGCCTCCTCCTCACCACAGCCCTCCCTCCTGTCCCAGTCCCAGCCCTACGCCACACCGCAGGCGCCGCATCTCACCCACCGCTTCCAGAACGGCATTGCCAAGAGGGCTTCCCCCGCGCCCAGCAGCAGCACCGAGTCGTCCTCCGCCCGCGCCCGCCGCCCGTCACAACACGCCCCCATGTCCATGGACGACGCCCCGTCTGCCGAGGCTCGGCCCTCGCTGACGGCCGCGTCCAACTACCTCCAGGAGAAGCTGCTCAAGGAGCGAAAGGTCGAGAGCGAGCGCTGCGCGAGCCCCGACTTCCGGGCCTCCCAGAGCTCGCCGGCTCGCCCGCCCTATGCCATCAACCGGCCCAAGTCCAGCGCCGGTCTGCTGGATGCCCACAACAGCAAGAAAGGCGTGGGCCTCAAGGAGATGGAGCAGGTGCGTGCAGGACAGCACGCGTATCAGACCAGCGCTAGAGGCTAACCAACCAGACCCTGACCAACCTGCACAAGCAAAATTTTGACCTCAAGCTCGAGCTGTACCACCGCCGCGAGCGGCAGACCGCCCTCGAGGAGCGCTGCGAGACCCTCGAGGCCGAGAAGCACGACCTCCAGGAGATCAACGACAAGCTGCTGTCCGAGCTCGAGACGCGCGACAAGGCCGTGGAGGAGGCCGTCGCCATGATCGTCTCACTCGAGGCCAACCTCGAGCAGCTGCTCCACGAGCGCCAAGAGGCCCAGATCCAGGCGGACAAGAACCACTTCTTTGCCACCGACGCCGAGCTGCGCAAGGCGCTCTCCTCCGTCCTCAGCGGCACGGCCGGCGCATACGGCTCGACCACATCCCTGGACGACACGCCGCGGGCCAAACACACCCGGCCCGCCAAGCCAGCCACGGCAGACAGAGCAGACCTGTCTGCCACGCCCACCCCCGACGACATCCTCCACACCATCAACCGCATGCCCAGCTTCATTTCCGACCGCAGCGAGCTGACCGAGAACCTGCGCAACGTCTACCTGGGCGGCCGCGGCGCGAGCGTCCTGAGTCTGCCGCGCATGTCCGAGGAGAGCTCGGACGTCGACTTCCGCGACGCCGCCAACCGCATAGCGAGCCCGACCCTGAGCGTGCTGAGCGAGAGCTCATTCATGAGCATCTACGGCAACAAGAAGCTGCAAGCTGGCCAGGACCAGCAGCAGCAGGAGCAGCAGCAGCAGCAGCAGCAACAACAGCAGCAACAACAGCAACAACAGCATCAACAACAGTACCACCGCCACGATGACCAGTACGCAGCCGACGCACCCACCATCGCCTCTGCACGCGCCCCGGAGCGGCCCATGTCTCCGGTCGCCTGCGTGCCCGACATTCCGCTGTCGCGCGCGGCCTCGCAGCGCCGGCCGTCGATGACCATGGAGAGCAGCCACGGGGCCGGTGCGCCGACTGCTGTGCGCACGATCGCGGGCATCTCGACCCCGACGGCCACTGGCCGCAGCAGCACCCCGCGGGCCCGGCCGTCCAAGACTGCCACGCCGACCAAGAAGCGGTCGAGCTCCACCACGCGCACGACCGGCAGCGGGCCGGCGAATCTGCACGGCCTGGCCGACTTTCTCGGCACGACCAACTCCCCCCTGCAGCGCCTAGAGAAGATGGAAAAGTCCCTCCAGGCGATGAACGAGGCGTCGCGGCCCGGGAGCCAAGAGGACGCCCGCGGTCTGGCGGCGGACGACATCGCGTCGCTGACGCGGCATCTGCGGTCCCAGGACTTTGGCGCCTCCTACACGCGGCAGCAGAAGAAGGACGCCCTGCGCCGCGTGCGCACCGACGCGCCCTTTGGGCGGGACCCGATGAACCCGCACAACCTGCCGCCCACGCCCGACACCATTTCCACGTCCACGCTGCGCCGGTTCAAGAACTCGAGCGACACGCTCTGCGTGTCCCAGGACAAGGAGGTCCCGGAGGCCACGTCGCGGTCCACCAGCGGCACGAAACGACTGTCCTCGCTGGACTCGTCAATCGGCCGTTTCCCGCAGACGGGGCCGCCGTCCACCACGGCCTTTGAGAGCCGGCTGGACATTCTGGGCGGCGAGCGAGACCGGGACCAGGACAGAAACGATGGCGGCGGCAGCGGCAGCGGCGGCAGCAGCCGGGCGGCGAGCTTCTTTGACACGCCCCTGAACATTCCACGGCGCCCGCGGTCGGCGGACGAGACCACGCTCTCGCACCAGCGCCGCAGCACGGTGTGGGGCGACTCGGACAACAGCTCGGACGACGACATGGATCTCGACGGCAACGACTCGGCCTCGTTGCACGACTACTGGCTGCGCGAGAGCCTGCGGCCGACGGGCCAGGCGGCGCCGCGGCCGGCCAGCAAGCGGAGCAGCAGCCACCGCGGGCGGCGACACGGCCGCGTGTCGCCGGACCTGTTCAGCTTCCCGACGACGTCGAACGGCTGGGCGACGACGGCGATGTTCGGCTCGCTCGGCGGCCAGGGCTACCACGGGTCGGCGCCGCTGGCGCAGACGCTGGACGCGCTCGGCGCCTCGCTGCCGACGCCGACGGCGGGGTGGTACGGCGGGGTGGGCGGCAGCGGCGGCGCGCTGGGCTCGCCGCTGCCGTACGGGATGAGCGCGATGCAGGACGGGCCGCCGCCGCCGCCCAACCGGCGGTCGAGTCTGCACGCGCGCACGGGCTCGCGGCACGGCACGCCGTCGCGCAGCGCGTCGCGGCAGGGCACGGCGCCGGGCACGCCGTCGATCGACAGCTCGGCGGCGACGTTTTCGAGCATCCGCAAGTCGCCCACGCGGCCGGCGACCACGACGGCGGCGCGCAAGGGCGACAGCCGGAGCGGCGCCGCGGTGCCGCAGCCGGACTTTGCGCTGCACTCACAGACCCAGGGTGCGTCGGAGCTGCAGTCATCCATTGTGTCGACGCCGCACGAGCAGACGATTGTGGTGAAGCAGCGGCACTACCCGCCGGCCGCCAACGCGAACAACAGCAGCAGCGGCGGCGGCGGCGGCGGCGGCGGTGCGGCGCGCAACCGCGTGCTGAGCCTGTTCCGGCGGTCGAACTCCCAGGCCCAGGCACAGGACACCACGCCGGCGAGCGCCAAGGCGGGCTCCTCGACCGCGAGCGCGCGGTCCAACTCGACGGACGCGACAGGCATCGCGACGCCGGCGTCGGCGCCGGCGACGGAGACGACGTTTGCGGGTGCGGCGGCCGCGATGGCGGCGGCGAGCAAGGCCGGCAACGGCAGCGGCGGTCGGGCATCGCCGGCGCTGGGGATCGGCATGCCGTCGCGCGTGCGGCGCAGCGAGCTGGACGACGAGGGCGCGGGCCTGTCGAGCGCGACGCCGCCGCCGATCCTGCGCAACCCGCGCACGCGCGGCCACGCGCGGCGCGTCAGTGTCGAGGCCGGCGGCGGCGGCGGCGGCGGCGCGCCGACGAGCCAGCGCGCGCAGGAGCAGCAGCAGCAGCAGCAGCAGTCGGACGCGGCAGATGCAGACGCCATGGCGGCGGCGGTGGGCGGCGACGATGCCGATGACGGGGTCGGCGGGGCCGTGCTGGGCCCGGAGACGGAGACGGCCCAGGCGGTGCAGGCGGCGCCGGAGATGGGGGCGCGCAAGAAGTGGCTGCTGGGCCGGGTGTCGGGGCTGCGCAGCCGGGCCGGCGAGCGGTCGTAGGCGGCCAGGATGGGGTGTCCTTTGCTTTTGCTTCAGACTGCTGCATTTCCGGGTTTTCTGGGTCGCGGGCGCATTTGCTATTAGGGTGTTGGGCGGCCATGGCCATTTAGTTTTGCCATTTACACAGCGGGGATCGGCGCAGCTAAAGAAGATCCAGTAGACAACCAAGAATGCTTTTCCAACGGACGCGTGCGACCGGCGCTACTGGTGCGGCTGAGACAGCCCTATGGGACTTCCGAGTTCGCTTGCTGTCATCCTTTTCTTTTCGTTCCTGCAAACCACTCCATCGGTTCCCATCCCAAACGCATGCCGGCTTCTTCAGACGGGCCTTTGCTTCGACGCCGGGCCCCCAAGCGCCTGCAGCCGCTGCCCCTTCGGAATGGCAACGGCAACAGCGCCAGCGCCCGCCTATCCCTGCCGTCCTCCTTCCTCGCCGTCCCGGCCGCCGTCCTGACCGGCGTGGGCCTCTTGTCCCCCGCCGCGCGCCTGCTGCGGCGCCCGCAGACGGTCACCGCCGCCGCCGACGCCCTGCAGTGGCGATGGCGGCGGCTGCTCGGGGGCGCATACGACGACTCGACGGCGGCCGCAGCACAGGCGCTCGTCGTCGCGGTCGCGCTGCCAGCGGCCGACGACGCCCTGCTGCCGGCCATCTGGTGTCTCCTTCGAGACGCTGTATTTTTTGTCGACGACGGCAACGGCCAGCGCCGCGCCCGCCACGCCCGCCGCTTCCTCCTGGTCGTCTGCGCCGTCGTCGCCAACCACGCGCGGCGCACGCTCTTTGTCCTGGACGCCGGCGCCGCCGCTGCGGGCTGGCTCGGCGCGGCGGCGGTGGCCCCCCGCGCGCCCGACGCGGCGTGGAGCCTGGTGCGCGCGCGGCCAGACGTCTTTTTCGCAGACGCGACAACCGCTGCCGTGGGGTACACCGGCCCCGCCACCCCCATCGCAACGGTGCTCGCGCGCACGCTGGCGGCGCTGGCCGCCGCGTCGCTGCGGAAGCGCGCCTGGGACGTGGCGGCGGGCGGGGGCGCGGCGCTGGTGCTGGGGCGGGGGCGGGCGGGACAGGTGCCGGGCCGTGCCCGCGACGTCGCTGCCGTCGTGTTCCTGGTGTGGCTCTGCTCGTGCGTCGAGTACGCGGTGGACCGGGTCTTCCACTCGGTCCTGTGGGCGGCGGCGTGCGGGGCGGTGGTGCGGGAGGCGTGGGCGGCGCGCGCCCGAGGTGGTGTCGATGGCGACCGCTCCGCGACGCTCGCTGCGGCCTGTGCGACGGTGCCGCTGCTGGCGATGGTGATCGTTGGCAGCGCTCACATGGCAGTGTACGGCATCGGCGCAGTAGTACCACTTGTGCGGGCGGGCGTGCGGCAGGCGGGAGCTCGGCAGCCCGGCCTGCTTGTCGCGCTTCTGGCGGCCGTGGGCGCCGTACACGCAATGGTGCGCTTCCGCAGCCGGGTGTATCTGGCCACGGAGGCGAGCGGGCTGTTTGTGTGTGGTGGATATATGGCGCTGGGGGCGGTGCTGGTGCTGCTGGCCGGGCGGGCTCGACAACGACAACAGATCCATGAAAAGCAGTAATGAAATCCAGTCGTCCATAGAAAGTAATTCCCGTATAACGCCAAAACCTGTAAACCTATCTTGGGGTATCTCGTCCTGAGATCAGAATCATTGGAATGTCGATCGTCCTTCTACATCGCTCTGATGCTCAGCCTCAGACTGCTCCGGGCCATGCCAGGCCCCCAAGCGGTTGGCGATCTCAAATTCCAGACGTTCTGCGGCTTTCGGTCCTTGCATAATCTCGCCTATCATGTCTGAGGACGGGGGGAAGTCGTCCTCGAAAACGGGTTCTCCTGCACCGCGCATGTTCGCCAGAACCGCTTGCCGGAAGTGCCACTCCAAGAGGTAGTCCGGCGGGCGAGATGGGTCATTCAACAGACGCTCGTCGAGGGCTTGCCCAGCGATGTTGGCGGTATCTTGATAAAAGAGGACAGCTTTGTAGCCATTCTGGATTGCTTTGTTAAACACCGGACCAGAAAGGAAAAAAATGCGTCAAAACACGTACATTGACGTTGATGGCGAAAAAGTAGCCATCAAATAGCGAATGGATGTCGCTCCGCAGGAGAAGGCCGTTTTGCACCGAGTTGATTGGGCCGCCCACGGACGGGACCATGGTGATTCCTCGCCCATAGTCCCCGTCCACCCACTGCTGCTGGTACGCCAGCGGAAAGACATGTGCGGCTTGGAAGCCTACCCACATGTCCATGTCGGCGAGCCGGTTTTCCGCCTTGGCGACCACGCAGCGGCCGTCTCGCTGCTGGACATTTTGCTGGAACTCTTCGACGCGGGGGCCGGCCAACACGGACATAGAGCGCACCAGGACTGGCTCGTCATTGATCTAGGACCGTGTCAGTGTGTGTTGATCAAGAGACGACGGGTTCTCTCACCTGTAGGTTTTCGCTCCACACCACATAGTGGCCTTGTTGTACGCCGTCGTCGTTCGTGAGCACCTCGTTTCCATGTTCGTCGTGCACAGTCCTGTCGGCGGACGGGACGAGAAGAATGTCTAGCATCTGCAGCAGGTCCTTGTTTGTCAAAGTCGTCGTATCGCACAGTCCTCCGATGCACTCTTGCTTCTGTCCGTCCCAGAGAAAGAGCACACGGCCTGCGGAGCGGTCATTGGCTGGCATGGTGGTTGGGAGACGAGCCCGTGAAGGCTGCAATCAGGGTGGAAACGCAGGAGAAGTGGAAATTTGGATGGCTGTGTAAAGTAGGCCATGATACTGACCGATGCAGAGAGGGAAGGAGCGAGTTGGAAGATGCAATGGCCTGGATGAGGAAGGTGGGTGTAAGATGCAAAATACCCGTTACGGAAGAAATCCATAATAAACTGGCCAATGAGAGAAGAGCTTTCTGACTGTGCCGCAGGCCGCCGCCCGGCCACCGCGAGGCTGCGCCGACCTGCCCGGCCCGATACCGTCCGGAGACGCGCATGGGCAGACAGCGAACTGGGAAGAGCATGTGCGAGTACGAGTATGTAAACGCTGCAGACGATCCTTAGCCGACGTCCTATCGTCCTCCTCAGCTGCTTCTCAGCTTCTCAGCTCGCTGCTTGACCGGAGGCCTGTCGGAAAACCATGGCCGAAATTGAGACGACATCTTACTACGAGTACACCGTATCTTACAGACTCCTAAATTACGAGTACTCCTTTAGAAATCGGACATCTTTTCTGTATCTTACGTCGTGGTCTTCCCCTGTTCCCCAGGCAGCCGTTTACCGGGCCTCCTTCCTTATTTCGGCAGCCCCTCTCCACTGGTGCGACCCGCAAATAGAAGGACACGTCGTACGTCATCCTGCCACAGCCACAAAACGCGATACGACAACACCGTTTTGCCTCGCGACAGCCACAATCTCGGTCGCTCTGCCCTGCTGGCCACGCTCTCTCCTGTTCTCTCTTCTCTGGCTCTGCTTCTGCTCTTTTCTAATTGCCTCCTCTTTTCTTTGCCCTCTCTGCCCTCTTCTCAGTGCACTCAACTCTTCTCCCTCCTCCTCCTCCTCCTCCTCTCTCTTTATCCTCTCCTCTACTCCCCTCTCTCCTCTCTTCACCCTCTCCTCTTCTCCTCCCTCTCCTCCTCACCTCTCCATGACACAACGAAACGCGTCCGGCCCGTCCGGCACGCCCGCCGCCGGCACCGACGCCCCCGCCGCGTCCGGCGTCAGCTACCAGCGCGACCCCTCCGCCCTCAACCAGACGCCGTCCACCCCGCTGCTGCTCGACGAGGCCGACCTGCTCGCCGTGCCCGATGTCCCGCCGCCGTCCTACGAAGAGGCCACCGCCGGCCAGCCGCCGCCCGGGCGGCCGCCGGGCTTTGCGGCCGGATCGACACAACCACAACAACAACCACCCCCGCAGCCGCCGCGCCGGCCCGCGTCGTCGTCCATGCCCGGCGCCTATCCGCGGCCGGCGTCCTTTGGTGGACACCCCGGCGGCGGCAGTGGCGGTGGCGGGCTGGCCCCTGCACCGAGCACGGCCGCGGGCCGCCGGGCCAGCGCGACGCACGCGCCGCCCGCCGCGTCGGTGAGCCCGCTGCCGTCGTTTGGCGGCGGCGACGGCAAGCGCCCGGCCCTGCCGGCACGGCAGCAGCAAGGGCCCGGCGGCGGCGGCGGCG
>LZPB01000149.1:0-22912 GCA_001676865.1 Ceratocystiopsis minuta | reverse complement strand
GCGGCGGCGGCGGAGGTGGCGGGTCGTCGTCGTCGTCGACAGCGGCCGTGCGGCCCACGCAGCCGGCGGCCGGGTCGGTGCCGCGCTGCCAGCAGTTCCCGCCGGTGTTCAACCTGTACGGCGACGGGCTGTCGCACCGGTTCGGCGACGGCAGCTACGGGCAGCAGTACTGGGTGGGCGAGCACCAGCACCAGCCGCTGTACGCGGTGGTACTGCGCACGTCGATTGCGTGGGCCGGGCCGGGCGGGCGGCTGGCGCCGCCGCGGCCGGTGCTGGTGGTGCACAACGGGCCCAACGCGGCGACGGCGCCGGTGCTGGCGGCGGTGCAGTACGTGGGCGGCGGCACGCCGCTGGCGGACCTGGCGGCGACGGCGGCCGACATCACGCTGCCGCCGCCGCTGACGTACAGCGGGCGCGGGTCGACGGCGGTGCGGCTGGCGCTGGTGTACGGCTGGTCGCACGCGTACCACTTCGCGATGGAGGTCGGCACCAGCGTCGCCGGCGCGCACATGGAGGCGTTCGAGTGGCGCCACAGCACGGGCGCGGCCGTCGCGGCGCTCGGCGGCGCGCGCGACGGGTGGAAGCTGGTGCGCTGCTCGGCGCCGGTGCCGCCGGCCGCCGCCGCGCAGGGCCGCGGCACGTCGGACGGGCACGAGGTCGTGGCCATGATGGCGGACGTGCGCATGAGCCTGACCAAGCACCTCAAGTTTGCGTTTGCCGGGACGGGGCGCAGCGGCGTGCTGGGCGAGCGCTGGGCGGTCATGGCCGTGACCAGCGCGCTGGTCGTGTGGGAGAAGGAGATGGGGATCCGGGGGCGGTAGTATGACGAGCGTTACGCAGTTCTTTTTGATACCCTTCTACCTAAAATCGCAGATCCCAGCCAATCTTGGGCCCCAGCTCCGGCAGCGCGTCGGCCACGCTCTGCACGTCCTTGTCGCCGCGGCCGCTCAGGCAGATGACCACGTCCTGGTCCGGCCGCATCGAGCGCGCCAGCTGCACGGCGCCGTACACGCCGTGGGCCGACTCCAGCGCCGGGATGATGCCCTCGAGCTGGCTGAGCAGGCGGAAGCCCTCAAAGGCCTGCGCGTCCGTCGCCGCCACAAACGTCGCGCGCCCGCTGTCCTTCCAGTGGGCCAGCTCGGGCCCCACGCCCGGGTAGTCCAGCCCGGCCGACACCGAGTGCGTGTCCTGGATCTGCCCGTGGCCGTCCTGCAGCACGTACGTGCGCACGCCGTGCAGCACGCCCGGCGCGCCGCCGCCCAGCGTGGCCGCGTGGCGCGGCGTGTCGACGCCGTCGCCGCCGGCCTCGACGCCCAGCAGCTGCACGCCCGCGTCGCCGGCAAAGGGGTAGAACATGCCGACCGCGTTGCTGCCGCCGCCGACGCAGGCCACGACCGCGTCCGGCAGCGTCTTGCCGGGCGTCGGGCTCAGCGCCGCAAACTGCTCCTTGGTCTCGCGGCCGATGACCGACTGGAAGGTGCGCACGATGCGCGGGAACGGGTGCGGCCCAATGGCCGAGCCGATGATGTAGTGCGTGTCCTCGAGGTGCACGACCCAGGCGCGCAGCGCCTCGTTGACCGCGTCGCGCAGCGTGCGCGAGCCCGCCTCGACCGGCACCACGGTCGCGCCCAGCAGCCGCATGCGGAACACGTTGAGCGCCTGGCGCCGCACGTCCTCGGCGCCCATGTACACGGTGCACGGCATGCCGAACTTGGCGCACACCGTCGCCGTCGCCACGCCGTGCTGCCCCGCGCCCGTCTCGGCAATGATGCGCGTCTTGCCCAGCCGCCGCGCCAGCAGCAGCTGCCCCAGCGCGTTGTTGATCTTGTGGCTGCCCGTGTGGTTGAGGTCCTCGCGCTTGAGCCACAGCCGCGCGCCGCCCGCGTGCTGCGTCAGCCGCTCCGCCCGGTGCAGGTGCCCCGGCCGCCCCATGTACGGGTAGTACGACCGGTACTCCGCCCAGAACGCCTCGTCCTCCAGGATCTGGTGGAAGCCGTCCTCCAGCTGCGACAGGCAGTCCATCAGCGACTCCGGCACGTACTGCCCGCCAAACTCGCCAAACCGGTCCGGCATCTTGGCGTGCAGCGCCGCCAGCTGCGCCACCAGGTTGCTGTCCAGCTGCCGCGCCGTCTGCGCGTCGGCCGGCGTCGCGTGGATCTCGGGCGCGGACGCCTTCTTCGTCTCGGCCGGCAGCGTGACCGCCACGTGCTCGTCCGTCCCCCGCCCCGTCAGGTACGCGCAGTACGCCTCGACCGCGGCCAGCGGGTCCTTGCCGCCGTCGAGCGCCGTGCGCAGCGTCGTGATGATCTGGCTGCCGACCACGACGCCGTCGGCCACGTCGGCCACGGACGAAAAGTGCTCGCGCGTCGACACGCCAAAGCCCACCGCCGCCGGCTTGTCGCCGCTGTACTGGCGCACGCGGTCCAGCAGCGCCGGCAGGTTCGCGTTGAGCGTGCCCAGCGCGCCGGTCACGCCCTGGCGCGACACCACGTACAGAAACGAGTCCGCCAGCTGGCACAGGATGCGCATGCGCGCGTCCGACGTCGCCGGCGCAATCAGCGGCACGTACGACAGCTGGCCCGCGCTGCACAGCGTGCGGAACGACGCGGCCTCCTCGGGCGGCAGGTCCACGACGATGAAGCCGTTGACGCCCGCGGCCGCGCAGTCGCCCACCAGCCGCGCCTCGCCGTACGCCCGCAGCGGGTTGTAGTAGCCCATCAGCAGCACCGGCGCCGTCAGCCCGCGCGCCCGCGCGTCCCGCACCATCTGCAGCGTGTCCGCCAGCGTCACCCCCTGCGCCAGCGCCACCGTGTTGGCCGTCTGGATCGTCGGCCCGTCCGCAATCGGGTCCGTGAACGGCACCCCCAGCTCGATCACGTCCGAGCCGCCCTTCTGCATCGCCACCAGCACGTCGGGCGTGCTGGCTGCCGTCGGGTAGCCGGCCGTGACATACGTCACGAGGGCAGCCTGTTCGTTAGCAACAGCCTATCAGCAGCAGGGAGAAGAAAAGACTCACCCGGCCCTCGGCCTTGCAGCGGCGAAAGGTCTCCTTGAGTGCCTCCATTCTGAGCGACAACGAGCAGGAAGAACAGACAGGCGCACAGTCGGATCGCAGCAAAACGCGGTCCTTGTAGTGTAGAGGGGGAGGTGTGAGTCAATCTCGGGGGTGAGGTGCAGGAGGGGAGGAGGTCTTATCTGTCTTTTTGATCTTTCGCCTTTTTTTTCGTTTTTCGCCTTCTCCGTTTAGCTTCCGATCCCACTGGCGCCGTTTGCGGAAAGAACCCCCAATTCGCACGGTGCAGGCCTGCGAAAGTGTGTGTGGCCGCCGCCGTGCGAAATAGCGCGCAGACGCGCCACCCCGCCGTTCTGCCCCGCCTCGGCGGGCGGAGTTTCCTCTTTGACGGCGGACGCACTCCGTTTGCAAGGCTGGCCGCCCGCGTGCTGTGATTGGCCGGGTGGGTCCGTCCGAAACGGCGAGGCTGCCGTTTCTGTTGACACAACCAGGGGCACTGGGCGCTGGGTCGAAGGATAGATCGAGAACACGATATTTGTGTTTGGTTACTTGGTCTAATATTTCTTGATCTGAGTCTTTGGTTGCCAGTTGCTTCATCTGGTTGCTTATATGGATTTTGAGTCATAGATTTGATTTATATTTGATTGTTTGATTATTTCAATATTTTTTATTCTCTGTTTTCTTTCTTTCATCTCTTGCATAATCTCCTCATCTGCAGGAGACGCCTCCTGCAAGCACCCTGGAAACGCCACAAAGCAAACGCTGCTGCAAACGCCAGCACACCAGCGTCTATAAGTATCCTCGACTTCTCTCTCTCTCTCGTCTTTTCTTTTCCAAAATCAAAATCGTTCTCCTTGACAAGGCAGACGGCCCGGCCTGGAAACTGCCACAACAGGTAAGCAATATGCATCCTGGCCATTCTTCGTGCACACAGGGAGGACCAAGCATGAATCCACGGGCAGTCTGAGACTGACATGAGCCTTATCCTGCAACAGTGGCAGGCCAACTGCCCCGGATGGCACTGGGCCGGCAAGCAGAGGGGCCTACGAAGCAGCTAGTCCGTGGCCCGGCTTGCTTTGCCAGAGTGCTGTGATCGCAGTCATCATATGGCCAGACTCATGCCGAAGCAACATGTGGAAAAGTCGATCGAGTCTAGATCTTTCCCTGTGGACATGACTGGACCGTGCATCGCATGTATCGCCTAGGCCAGTAGCATTAGCAGCACTTGCCGGCGGCCGGACCCGACCAAGAAAGACTCGACTGACGGCACAAAGATGTGCCTGGCTTGTTTGAGACCCTACCCCCCCCCAATGGTGCGTGTCCTCGCCCAAGTTGCAGCAGGTTGAGCGCCGCCACTCGCCTGGAAGCGCAGCGAGCATCGTGCGCAGCCCAAGTTGCTCTCAAATCACTGAAAATGCTGTTTCCGCCTTTACGGGGAGAGATTGCAGGGGCTTTCTTTGTCCTGTATTGCGTCGCTTTCTCCATCTTCTTATTTCATCCACTATCTCGGCGGCCGGCCCCCAGCGCAATGGTCCAGTCAGTCGAACCGCTCAAGGACAAGAACAAGAACGCCGAAATCAAAGACCAAGCGGAAGGGCGTCGTGCTCGGCTTCCGGGCAGATGACGGGGAAAAAGCCTATCTTCTCCTCTGCACGTCCCCAACACGACGTACGAACAAATCCCAGCTATGCAGCACCCGCGGCCCAGTGAAGCTCGCCGCACTGCTCTACGCACGCGCGGCCGAAAGAGACGGCGTGCTAGGAGGACGCTAATAAGATCCCGGCCAACGTGGCGGGTAAGTACAACTGGGCTGGCGGCGCGCAGCGGACACGGGCTAACACATAATGGACGTACCAAGCTGCAGGCTCTCAAGGCCTCGCCGACGGATCTGGGAATCACGAGCTGCAGCCCACTGGTCGGCCGAGCCGGCGCCGTGCTGTCCGTCTGATCGATCGCTTCACGGCCCCTTCACTATGAAATCCGGTCCGGCGGCGGCACACGTTCAGTCGATCGTGGACGATATTAAGTTCACGACCGTAACGTCCATGTAGTGCAGGCCGCGGGAGAAAAGGAAAGACAAGCGGTGCGGCTTTTGTACTGCCGTGTCCGGGTTTCTCTATCCCCCAACAAGGCTGCACTGTTCAGCATGCTATGGAGCCCATCTGGGCAAAGGTCATTCGCTCCGACTCGAGTAGAGATCAGCGGTCCCCTACGCGGCCCCCTACGCGGCTTGCCGGAGTCTGGGACGCAAAGCGCCCCTGTCGGCACCCAACGCCAGCTTCCCATTTTGCAAGACGTGGTCGACTGCGGTTGGGAAGAAAATCGATGTTTGATTGCAAATGGCTCTGCTCCGAGCCTTGCCCATGGGTCTGGCTTCGGGCGCCGGGAAAACATTCACTGTGTTCTCACACAGACGTCTCGGCGGACCCATTGCAACACTTGCAAACGGGGAGCAGAGGACCTGTCCGAGCAGGGGGTGTGAGGAGCTAAAATACCTCGACGCGGGTGCACCGCAGAGCACAGCGATGAGGAAACGGGTAGTCCAGCTGTCGCCGCATGGAGGGAATGTACAGCGAGAGTCTATGCGACAGTGGGTGGAGGCGATCTCCCCCTAGGCGGCAGGAAACGGTCCAGGCGATACTCTGTCCGCCCTCTTCGTCCTCTGCCAGCCAACCAACCATTCTGGTGGAGGAATACACCAGCGACGTCTGGTGAGGGGGTTTTTTCATGGCGGTGTCGACGGGAAAGACTGCCCGCTGCAGTGAAGCGGCAGGACCACCCGAACAGACTGCGCTGGCCGGCGTTGGTCTGTGGCCAGGGGACACCAGAGCGTGGACCGGCAGGGGCTGCCAGAGGTTCGGCCGGCTTTGACAGAGACATGAAGATGACGCAAATAGAAAAAATGCTAGCGGACAACCCGCACAAATATGACATTCCTCTTTTGGCGTGGTCCGGTACAACAAAAGCCACGAAGACGGCCACCGAGAGCCAAAGCATGCATTGCCTTGCCACAGCATGCCGGCGACAACAGATTATTGGATCCCTTTTGGGCCTATAGGGAGATAGTGTCTCTGCTGTCAGCGTCACCCTCTCGGCCGTCCTAAAAACAGGCAAATGGGCCCATCTTCACACTTCTCGTTCGTCTGCTCCATCTCTGCAGTCTTTGCATATCCCCCAGCCCCAGAGCACGCAGCAGCACACGGACGTGGCCGGCCATGCTATGCCATGACAGTCAAAAATCTGCATGTGGCTGCCGCAGTGCCATGGTCGACAATCCCAGTCAGCTGTCGTTGGGTCGGTGCCTCGTCGGAGGAACAGTACAGGGTCTTGTGTGGTCGAGGGGCGGTCCGTAGAACTAGAGAGCAGTCTCCCGTAGACGAAACAAACTTTGATAACAGCTCTCCCGACCATATCCTCAAGCAAAAACAGGCAGCCCGCCCGCTTCGGTTGTAGAGAAAGACTATCGTCGTGTAACAAGTGTTCCGAGCTTCCCCGAAGTCCTCGAATATCTCTTTGAAAGTTCCTCAACCCTTACCTCCAACAGAGCGGCGACGTGCGCATAATTTTCCACCAGGCGCTGGGCTCGTTCCGCCCGTGCCTCGGCCGGCTCCCGCTCGTCAATCAGCGCCAGAAGCGCGGCCGCGCGGGGCAGGTCCTGTGCGGCCACAAAATCAGCGAGAGAGGCGGTCTGCGGCCCGCTCCCCTCTCCCGGCGGCGGCGTTTTCTCCAGCCACGGTGAAAGCTTATGCCAAAACAAGTCGTTGCCGAGCTCGATAACTGGCTGCTCCTCGACCCATACCCACATGGGCAGAGGTCCTTGAACCCGCACGAACATCTCCAAGATCTCGGCGATGTTAATTGCCCTGACTCTTTTTTGCATCGTTCTACCATACTCGGCAAGCTGGAGAAACCCCAGCCAGATAGGAAACCCATCATCGGTGAGGTCCATGGGCGACGCACCGCTTTCCAGGACCTGCCAAACTGTCGGAGGAAGCCGTTCTCTGCTAAACCATTCTCTGCCAAGCCGTACCATGCGCCGTGATTCGCTGAGCCCGAGTCTTCCAAAGCAGTAGCTGAGCGCGCACCTGCCCACCAGCTCCTGTGGACACAGCTTGTTTTTCCATTCAATGTATTCATGGCAGCGACTTTCTATCGCACAAATAGTGGCTAGCGGAACAGTCTGGTCAGATGCCGGGCGAGCTTTTCGGGCCGCGATAGCCTGCTCGGTCGCGAGGGCTATGGCAAAGTTTTCGTGCATGGCGGCGGTGCTGTCCGATCCATAGGCGACCTGGAACAGGAAATAAGACTCCAGGGCAGTTGTTGCCATTCTATGACTTGCCCTAGGAATCGATGCGTAGGCGCGTGCCATGCGCACGACCGCGCGTGCCAGGTCAAATCCGGCGACCAGGTCTCTCCATTCTTCTGCAAGGAGCGCGAGTATGAATTCGTGTACCGACCGGTGCGTTAGTGCAACGGTGTGCCCGTACATTTCAGACCTGTAAATGTCAAGAAGCCCTTCACACGAGCGCTTGATCCACTTGCGAGTCGAGGCCAGCCGTGCGTCGTAGGACGTCAAGAGGTGCGTTAGAACGTTGTCGCATTGCGCGGCAAAGTTGTTGTCCGTGTCAAACTCCTGCAGGAAGGTGTACCACTCGATGGATGATAAAATCCGACCGCGAAATTCTAATTGCTCCATTATAATCGTGTACTTGAACAGGATAGCCACTCTCTTGCGATTGTGCTTCTGCACCCGAGAGACGACGCCGCGGAGGAAGTCGTCCAGTTCTTTGTCCTCTGCCTTGCGTACGATTTCGACCAGCTTGTCAACCGGCGTGTCGTTCCATGCCTCGGTTTCGACCATGCCGAGAACGATTGCTACCCACAAGAAGACGCCTTGTGCTCCTTTGAGTATCTCGTCCCGAATCCGCTTTATGTCACTGCGTTCAAACGGTACCTCATTGCAGAGGTCCTTCAGGCGCCGGTCGACAAACTGTGCGATGTCTTGTTTCGTCAGATCCTGTAGCAGGATGCGATGTGCGTCGTCGGTGGCGAGTCCGTTGACAATTTCTGGGTACTCTCGACTCGATACGCAGATCTTTACTCTTCCGCCTGCGCTACCGACCATCCTCTTGAGCTCCTGGACAAGCCGGGGGATTGTATCGTTTCGGTCTCCGAATTCGTCGAGGCCGTCGATAAAAAAGCAGCAGCGGTAGTCTGAGAGGCTGTCGCCGCCGCCGCCGCCACTAACAAGCCGTGTCCATGCATCTTTGATTGCTCGGTCTGACAGTGAGCAGTGCGATTCAGCTCCTGTGCCCAAGTTATCCCAAGCATCCGAGAACAGCGCTCTCGCCAGGTCGGGATTGGCCTGAAGCATGCCGTGTAGTAGCGTTCGAATCAGACCCATTGTTGTCTTTTGCAGCGCGTTACCGGGCTTCCAGAAGAAACAGCTGGCCTGAACAAGCCTCGTCCCATCCGCCCACTGCTGCAGTAGGTCTGCCGTCTTGGGCTCGTCCACAATGAACTTCATCAGCGTCGACTTTCCAGAGCCGGGCTTGCCAATGACATGAAAAATTCCATCGCCATGAGCAAGCCACTCGACCACACGGTAGTCCTCTGGGATCGTGGTTCTGACGTCTTCTTTTGAACTGATGGTGCTGTCCTCTTTTGAATCCACGGCGGTGCTATCATCATCTGAGATCATGCCGCTATCCTCATACCCCAAGACCCAGCGGAATGTTCTGCCTTCTGCCTCGTGCACTTCTCCGTAACGACGCCCAAGACCCTCAAAGGCAAGGGCGTCAAGGATACGGCCAACTTTCTTATGTTTGATTGCCTGCTTGTAGAGCTGTGCAATGGCAAGGATGGCGTCGCTGGCAGGCGAACGACAAGGTTAGCAGTCGACGTCGTCTTCGTTTCCTTTCGCAAAACGTACTTGTTGTTGCTGATGTGTTGTAGCGTGCGCCCCGTATCCTCTTCGAATCGCCTGAGGGTCAGACGTTCCAACGCCTGCATGCAGTTGTCCAGGCTGCGTTGCAGCTCGACCAGCTTGTCCTTTGACCACAGGGCCCGGAACACCGCCCGGCTCAGCGTCTTTGCGGTTTTTTCCGTCGGGTGCATCTTGGCGATCGTTGTCATCAGCTCATCGCAGATGGCCTTGCCCTGCTTTGCAATGCTGCAGGCGTCCACGTCGGTGGCATTCCTCTGGATAAAGGTCTCGCATTCTTTTCGAACCTCTCCACACAGCAGCTCCATCGTGACCACGGGCTCAGAGGATTTTCCCTTCAAGACGCCATCTACCGTCTGCAGCGCCTTGAAGATGAAGGCTGCAAACTGCAGAGAGACACCGACGGTGCTGGCGATGTCCATGGTGAAAGCAAAGAAGAGCGAGCAAGATGGAAGGGTTAAACGAACATCGCATGGAAGATGGAAAATAGAAGAGAGAAAGGAACGACAAGAAAGCAAGCAGCAGCCAAAACGAGGCGGCACAGCCCCTCCTCAAAATACACCCCCCTCATCTCGGAAGCGCCTTCCTTTCTGACGCCCGGACGAATGAACGCGCCGCCCGTCCTGGCAGGAGGGGTAGATACCAGTGTGCCAGCCACTGGCAGACGAGGAAGGACCAAGGCTCACGACTGTGCCTCGCCCGATGCTCCGTTGGCGAGTGGTCCGTTTGGAAAACGCTCAAGATGAGTCATCCCGTATAGAAACGGACCAAACGGAACGGAACGAACACCTCAGAGAGAAAGAGAGAGAGAGCGTGTCCGGCCTCACCGCGGCACAAACCACCCAACGATGCCGGCTCCGCGTCCCCCGCCCGCCAAGCGGCCCGCAGCCGACCAGCACGACCCGTCCATATCGCCGCCGCCGACCAAGCGGCCCGACCGCGCGCCGCTGGAGAAGAAGGCGGCGACGACGACGGCGCGCGCCGTCGCCAGCTTCTTCACGCCGGCCTCGCAGAAGCCCCGGGACCGCACCGTGTGGGAGGAGCGCGCGCCCGCGCCGGGCGCGCCGACGTCGCTGCTCGTGGCGCGGTACACGCCGGAGGGGGCCACCCCCGCGACGCCCCCCGCCGCCGCCGTCAAGGTCGCCCTCTTCGACCTCGACTCCACCCTCATCACCACCGCGTCCGGCAAGAAGCACGCCGACGGGCCCGGCGACTGGAAGTGGTGGCACCCGTCCGTGCCGCAGCGGCTGCGCGCCCTGCACGCGGCCGAGGGCTTCCGCCTCGCCATCGTCTCCAACCAGGGCGGCCTGGCGCTGCACCCGGACCCGACGAAGAAGAAGAAGCCGTCGTCGACGACGGCCGGGACCGGCGCCGCCGACCGCGTCGCCAGCTACAAGCGCAAGTGCGGCGCCGTGCTCGCCGCCCTCGACCTGCCCGTCGTCGCGCTGTACGCGGCGTGCGGCCACGACCGCTTCCGCAAGCCGCGCGCCGGGATCTGGGACGAGATCGCGCGCGACCTGGACGCCGGGGCCGGCGCCGGCGCCGGCGCCCTCGACACCGCCGCGTCCTTCTTTGTCGGCGACGCCGCCGGCCGCCCCGGCGACTTCGCCTGCAGCGACCGCAACTTTGCCGCCAACGCCGGCATCGCCTTCCACACGCCCGAGGAGTTCTTCCTGGGCGAGGCGCCGCGGCCGTTTGCCCGGGCCTTTGACCCGGCCTCGTTCCCGCTCGGCGGCCAGGACGATGACGACGATACCATCGACAACACCGACCTCTTCCCCAACGGCCACCCCCAGCAGCAGCTCTTCGTCTTCTGCGGCCCGCCCGCCGCCGGCAAGAGCTCCTTCTTCCACGCCCACCTCGCCCCCCGCGGCGTCCGCCGTGTCAACCAGGACACCCTCAAGACCCGCGACAAGTGCGTCCAGGCCGCGGCCACGCTCCTCCGCGAAGGCCACTCCGTCGCCATCGGTGTGTCTTCTCTCCCCGCCCTCTGATAGCTCCCTCCTAACCCCCAGACAACACCAACCCCGACCCGGCCACCCGCCGCCTCTGGCTCGACCTCGCCGCCGAGCACGGCGTGCCCGCCCGCTGTCTCTGGTTCCGCACCGACCCGGCCGTGTGTGCCCACAACGACGCCGTGCGCGCCCTCCACCCGGCCCACCCCGTGCTCAACCCGGACGGCCGCCCGGCCCTGCCGCGCATCGCCTTCAACGGCTTCCACTCCCGCTTCCGTCCGCCCACCGCCGACGAGGGCTTTGCCGCCATCGTGCCCATCCCCTTCCGCTTCCGGGGGTCCGAGGCCGAGCACGCCATCTGGACGCGCTACTGGGTTTGATACTTTTCACGAGATCTCACGAATAAACAATTTTACAAAGGAAAAACAAGGCTTATTCTATTCAAAAAATGTGACAAGTAAAGGGGAAACGAGAATGAGAAACAGCTGCATCGTGAGATAAGGCCAAAAATAGGTTGCACCAGTAGATGGTAGAAGAGAAATAAAAAGGAGAGACGACTCGAATGCAAAACAGGACCACCCGTTGACCATGCGCAGAAAAAGGAGTGATAACGACGCCGGGAACAAAAGCGCAAGACGACGGCGCATTCGAAAGATCGTGAGATGACCACAGGGAAATCAAAAACAAAGAGAGGGTAAATAATGGAAAGAGAAAGAAAAACGCCTAGACCACGTGGATCTCCCAAAGAAACGCCAATGTGTCTTCCGTGATGCCAAAAAGAGGGAATAGGTGAAAGAAAAAAACGAAATCGGAAAGGAAACCCGGGTGGTGGATGTCTCGTTCGGGCCTCACAGAGTCTCGCCCACGCAAAACAGCTCGATCTCGCCCACGCCCGTGTTGTACATGTTCCGCATGCCGTCGCGCCAGTCCATAAACGCAATCTGGATGTCGTCGTCGCTCTCGATGCTGACAAAATCGCCGTCTTCGTCCCGGTACCGCAGCTTCAGGTGGCCCTTGCCGATGCTGCTGTTGGTAAACCGCGCCAGCTTCGCGTCGATCCGGTCCACCAGCGACTGGTACGTGATGTTGAACGCCACCACCAGCGTCATGTAGTTGGACGTGTCGTAGTTGACCTTGACCTTGAGCTGCGTCGGCGCCGGCAGGTCTGTGCCCATCATCATCCCTCCACCCGAGAACGACCCGGGTCCTATCGGCGGCGATCCGCCCACATGATGCATCATATCTTGCTGTTGCTGTTGCTGCTGTTGCTGCTGCTGCTGCTGCTGCTGCGCGCTCAGCGGCACGGGGGGTAGCGCCCCAGTCGGCGCGTTGGTCGGCGCAGGCGTTGTTTGCCGCGAGTAGATCGGCTGTGTGGGGAATTGGGCCATCGTGGCGCCGTAGGAGACGTTTTGTTGCGGCTGCTGTTGTGGTGGTTGTTGCCGCATGCGGTCCCGCTGCTGGCCGGGGCTCTGTGTGCTCGACCGGATGGGCAGGTCCAGGCGCGGGCTGCCCGTGTTCGACCGCGGGATGTTGGAGTCGTGCCGCTCGTGCGCCAGGTGCGCGGGCACCGCCGGAACGGCGGGGATGCTGCCTTGACTGCCGCCAGGGGTCCGGCGCGCGGGCTGGCCCTGGATGTCTGGTGTGCTGTAGCTGCGGCTGCGCTGCTGCTGCGACAGCGTCTGGGACGAGTTCGGAGGCATTGCCGGCATCGACGGCCCACGCGGGTTGCGCCCGTTCATGCCGTACGCATTCGGGGGAGACGAGCCGTCTCTCGACGGCGCTCGTGATGTTGCCGGCGCGGTGTAGCGATTGTTCTCGCCGCCCTCCCACCCGCCCGGCTGGGGCGTCGGGACTTTGGGGAACCCATAGCCTGCGCTGGACGGAAACACGCCAGAGGTTGTGCTCGTTCGCGACGACACGGGCGAGTCGGCAATGGGCGAGAAATACGACTCTCCGCCGCGCAGGCTGGGCGATCCCTGTTGTTGCTGCGGCAGCATCTGTGTCTGGACGCTGAGCGATCCGGGCGGCGGCGGCATGGGGAATCGTGGCGGCGGTGGTTGCCGCAGCATGCCGGCAAGGGATTGCGAGCTGTCGCTGGTAGCCGACCGCCCGCGCATGCTGCCTCCGTTCACCGGGTACATGCCGGTGGCACCATACGGGGGGGTCACACTCATGTCCACCGCGACATGATGATCCTCGTCGTCATCGTCGTCCTGTGCATAGGGGTTCTCTAACGCGCTGACGGGCTGCGCGCGCATCCACGCAAAGTCGGTCGCCGCTTCGTTGGGGCTCTGGTCGGGGCGGGGCGCATGGCGCTTCATCAGTGTGATGAGTGTGGTGCTCCATTTCTTCATGGTCTCTTCGTTGAGGAATTTGATGGCAAAGTTCTGAATGCCGGGGTCGCCCTTCCAGCAGATCTGAACGGTATAGGAACCTAAGTTTTGTTAGCGGACCGGAATCTCGGTCATAAATAGAGAGCAAGGGACGAGAGACAGTGACGTACCGGGCTTCTTGAAGTCGATGACCTCCGTCACGTTTGTCATAAAGATGCGGCCCTTCAGCTGCAGCTTGGCGTTCCGATTGCGGGTCTTGGGTCCGGTCGACTTCGTCTTGTCCTTCTTGTCCTTGCCCTTGTTGGGCGACAACTCCTTGCAGCAGAGGAGAATGGACTCGAAGAGGTAGACATCGTAGTCTTTGTCCTGGTCGGTCTTCCCCGTGACGACCGTGTAGACGCCGTGCATGAGAAGTTTGCCAAACTGCTCAACGTGATGGCTCTTCCAATCGTCGACACGGACAAGCAGGTCCTCGTACACCTCGTCGAGCAGATCGCGGTTGACGGCGTCGTCGGCTTTCTGCAGAACGCGTTCGGATGCGGCAATGCCAGCATCCAGGTCGAGGATTTCGTCGTTGTCTTCTGTCTTCTTCCGCAGGTCCTTGAGCAGTAGCGGGTACTTGCCGAGTCTCTGCATGGGCTTCAATAGGAAGCCACCGATGGTGTTGAAGTCAACGGCCACGGGGTGGTCTGCGGAGCGGATCTTTTCGAAGTAGGTCTGGGCCAGCTGGGCCGCCTTGCGCTGGTTGGCGATGAAGGGGTGGTAGATGTCGAAAGCCTCTTCGTAATAGACAAAGGGGAGGCCCCATCGCTGCGCCTCTTGTGGCATGGAGTTGGTGGCCTCGACGCGGATGAGAAAGCGGCGCTGGAAGTCGAGGATGGCGTTGATGCTGAGGAAGATCTGGTGGACAATGTCGCCGGGGATGATGCCGCGCTGCTCCAGCGTCTTCTTGAGATCGTGCAGGTTCTCGAGGTCCTGGACATACTTGCGCTCGGTGTCAACAAGCTCGCGCACGACATAGTCGCGGTAGCTCATCTGCGTGCCCTCCGCGCTGGGTGCGCCGGGGTCGGGGTACGGCTGGACCTGGAGCAGCAGGCCGCGCTCGTTGGCCAGATCGAGCACGTGGTTGACAACGGTGGTCACCTACTTTTGTTAGCGGCGAGAGAACTGGGCGGAGCGAGGCAGGGGGAGGGGGGGGGGAGAGAAAGCACGGACCTTGACAAAACCAGTGGTATCTTCGCCGATAGCATCGCCAACGACAAAGCACTCGGATGGGGGGATGCCCAGGTCGGCAATGCAGGCGCGGACAAACTTGAAGGTCGCAATTTTTGACTTTTTCAGGTCGTTGGCCTTTTCGTCGTCGACCACCAGCGGCTCTGGCGGCTGGAGGGCATTGTAAATGGTCAGAAACGGGTAGCCCGTGCGGAAGAGCGACCAGAGGGCCTCGACCGGGTCGCCGTTGGGGTTGTCGCGCTCCAGCTGCTGCAGGTGGTCCAAGTAGACGTCGAAGCCGGGCACCTGGGCCAGGCGCTGGCGTAAGGACACGCAGATCTGGTAGAGCGACCGTGAAGCATCGGCCTTTTGGTTGATGATGTTGCTGGTGGCGACGACCTGGCCATTGGCGGGCGGGCTCGTGCGCGTGGCGGTGGTCGCCAGCGAGGAGAGAGAGGTGGTGGAGGCGAAGGCGGTGGTGCCGGACATCTGGCTGGACCGGGTGGTGCCAGGCGCACCCAAGGCGCTCTGGGCCCTTGTGCCGTTGGTAGGCGGAGGCGTGGACGAGAAGAGGGGCGCGGTATTCGTCCTCAGCAAGGGGGCGTGTGCCATAATCGGCGGATGGGGAGGGGGGCGTCGTGTGCGGGCGGCAACGCCCGGGAGGGAGGCCTACGGAGGCGACGGCGTGCAGTCGATGCGAGGGTCGGGGCGACGTGGATCGGCGGTAGCAGCACCGGGAGGGACGATCGTGGTCGGTCGGTCGTGGGGGATGCGAGATCGCCAGGCGCCGGTGCGTGTCTTTTGGGGACAAAGCGAGAGGGGGGAGCAAGACCGGGGGGGGGGGGGGGGGAGNNAGAAAAGGGCGTCGTCGTCCGTGCTTTTGGGCGTCAGGGAGCAGGGGAGGAGATCCCGCGGGGGGTGGAAGCGAGGCGGCCGAGAAAAAGGAGAGGGATTCGAAAAGTCCGAGAAGACGCAGGGACGGCGTTGGAACGAAGACGAGGCCGTGAAGAAGATGCCGAAGAGGCTGTCGCTGGAGAGGGATCACGAGGGCAGGGAAGAAAAGAGAAGACAAAGAAAGAAAGCGAAGACACGCAACAAAGAAAACAGCAGACAAAGGACGGCAAAAGGACAAAAGGGCAAAAGGGCAAAAGGGCCAAGGGGAGAGAGAGACCCGTTAGCTGGACGCGATGTCGTTGGAGTGGGAGAGGAAGAATGTTCAGGCGTAGGGTTGCAGTTGCAGAGAACGCTCGGAAGGGGGGGCAGCTGGTTGGTGGGTGGTTGGAGCGGCCGGGCCTGCTGCTGCTGTGACAGCGGCTGCGGGCTTGGCTCTGCAGCGCATGGAGGGGCGGTCGACAGTGGGCATGGGCGGGTGGACTCGACTGCCCACAGAGGACTAGCCGCTGTCTTGCGAGCAAAAGGGGGAGGAGGGGCGGCCAAGCGCCTGCCTGCCAGGGGGGACGGAAAAGGGCAGGTGCGAGGGGCCCGCCAGAGACAAAACAAGGAAATGCGGGCCGCTTCGTTCCTGGGCACTGTGCGCGCGCGGGCTCGCAGTGCGTGACACATGGACAGTGTATATACAAAGCGCACTGTGTACTTTCGAGCACGCAGCGCGGAAAGCGTCTGACAGCACCCGTTTCAAAATTGCGCTGTCTGTGCGGGCCGCAAAGGGACTAGCTCCAACAGCCGATAAGGACCCTGGCAGCGAAATAGGGGTGGCGGACGGACCGATACGTCTGTGCAGACTCGTCTGTGCACCGCGCGCGCGGGCAGCAGGCAATGGGAAAATAAGTGAATCGTGCTGTCTTACGTTGTCGAAACCAGGCCGATAGTGCCGATACACGATGCGTCCATAGATACGGCGTGCGCACAAGCGCCAGATGCCCCCCGCGGCGCCCGATGGGCAGGACAGGTGATGGAGGCCGGCGTGGGATGCCGTGCCTGCGGCTGCTGATGGGACTACGGCCAAAGAGGCGACCTGCAGACGAAGCGCTGCTGCTAGGCGGCCGTGTGTTTCGTTGGGGTCCTTCCAGGAGCTTCCAGATGGGTTCTAGAAGAGCGGTCGCGTCGTTCGTATCAGTAAAGGTCCAGCGAGCGACAGCATAGCTGGCTGGTTGCCACCGTGCTGCACAAGAACGAGAGCACGAAACAGGACATGTAGAGCCGGCCTTCGTGTATCCTGTAAGATACATCGGGCTGCAGCCTGGTGGCAAAATGACGGTCACGTGCCTAGGCTTGCCGTGCCAAGAGTCGTGATGCCAACAGTGACCAATGTAAACTGAAAATCCTACGCGCAATAACAAGCACATTGAGTGCTGCCATTGCGTCCTCGTCTGCATCAACAGACACCCTCCGTACTCCGCAGAGCATTCCGCCCAACGCCGGCGAGCACGAGAACTCGCACGTCGCACAAACGCTGCAGCTGGGATTGGCTGGCGGACGGCGCACAGACCCACTCTCGTCAAAACAGACGGTGGCTGGCGGGGCTCGCCTCCGCGTCGCCCGTGCAGCCACCGCAGCCAGCGCCTCCGTCCTCACGCCGCCCGTCTGCATCGGACAGACCCCCTCGCGGTATAGAAAGGGATCGTGTCCTTGTCGCACGGTGATTGAGCAAGACGGTCCACATATGGGACACGAATAGCAACGGAACCACCGGAAAAAGACACATCGAATCGGCATCGTCACCGCCACCGCCATCCTCCCCCATGGACGCCTTTCCACCACAGCAGATGCCGGACGAGGGCTACTCGGAGGCTCCCCTGTCCGGCCCGGCCGGGGCGGTGTTTCCCGACAAGGCCGACGACGCCGTGCGCGCGGCGGTGCTGCGGTCGCGGCTGGGCGACGAGCTGTCGCCGGCGCTCGCGCGGCAGATCGCGTCGCTGTCGACGGCGGCGAAGAGACGTACGTGACGCGACAGGAGTGTCTTTTGTTCTTGCGCTGACCGCCCAGAACTCACCGAGTCGCTGCTGGAGAGCCTGCCGACGGGCGTGATCGTCGACATCATCGAGAAGCTCAGTCCGCGGCTGTACATCGACTTCATCCGCCACCTGCCGGCGGAGATCTGCCTCAAGATCCTGGGCTACCTCGACCCCGTGTCGCTCATCTCGGTGGCCTGCACCAACCGCGCGTGGTACCGGCTGGCCGTGGACCGCACGCTGTGGGAGGCGCTCTACCTGCTGGAGGGCTTCAAGGTCGTCACGGCCGAGCTGCGCCGCTGCGAGGAGCAGCTGAACCGCGACCGGCCGGTGCCGTTCGAGGCCGCCGGCATCCACGCGTCCAAGCGGCGCGCCATCTCGTCGTCGCGCCGCCCCGCCACCGCCACCGCCACCGCCACCGCCACCGTCGACGAGCCCGACAGCGCCATGCTGGACGCCGAGGCGCTGTCGCCGCCGACCGACGGGGGAAGCAGCAGCAGCCTCTTTGGCGATGCCGGAAGCGCCCGCGGCAAGGGCAAAGAACGCGCGTCCCTTGCGCTGTCGCCGTCGCCGCCGCGCCGGGCGTCGTCGCCGTCGCTGTCGCCGCCGGCGGCGGACGCGGACGCGCTGCCGCGGTCGACGCTGTGGGTGCGGGACCCGCTGTCGGGCCAGCACCGGATGAACTGGCGGCACCTGTACGCGATGCGGCGGCGGCTGGAGGCCAACTGGGAGCAGGGGCGGTACACCAACTTCCAGTTCCCGCACCCGGACCACATGTACGAGGCGCACGGCGAGTACATCTACACGGTGCAGTTCAACGCGGATTTCCTGGTCAGCGGCAGCCGCGACCGCACGATCCGGGTGTGGAACATGCAGACGCGGCGGCTGGTGCGGCGGCCGCTGACGGGCCACCGCGGGTCGGTGCTGTGCCTGCAGTTCGACGCGGACGCGGACGAGGACCTGATCGTGTCGGGCAGCAGCGACGCCAGCGTGGTGCTGTGGCGCTTCTCGACGGGGGCGCTGCTGCAGCGCATCACGACGGCGCACCGCGAGCCGGTGCTCAACGTGCGCTTCAACCGGCAGATCCTGGTGACGTGCTCCAAGGACCGCAGCATCAAGGTGTTTACGCGGCAGCCGCTGCGGCCGGGCGACGCGGGCTACGGCGCGCCGCAGGCGGCGGGGCCGGCGGCGCACGCGCGGCCGGTGGTGCAGGCGGCGCCGACGCACGTGCTGGACCCCAGCCTGCCGGTGCTGCCGCCGTACACGCTGATCGGCAACCTGGAGGGCCACAACGCGGCGGTCAACGCGGTGCAGATCCACGGGCACGAGATCGTGTCGGCGTCGGGCGACCGCCACGTCAAGATCTGGGACTGGCCGACGCAGACGTGCCTGCGCACGCTGATCGGGCACACCAAGGGCATCGCGTGCGTGCAGTACGACGGCCGCCGCATCGTGTCCGGCAGCAGCGACAACGAGGTCAAGGTGTTTGACCGCGCCACCAGCCTCGAGATCGGCAGCCTGCGCGGGCACTCGAGCCTCGTGCGCACCGTGCAGGCCGGCTTCGGCGACGTGCCCGGCAGCAGCGCCGAGTACGCGCGCGAGGCCGCGCGCGTCGACCAGCTGTACCTGGCAGCGCGCGACAGCGGCGCGCTGGGCAGCGGGCGCGCGGGCGCGCGGACGGCGGCGGCGGCCGACATGATCGCGGGCGTGAGCGTTTCCGTGGCCGTAGCCGTGGCCGTGGTCGTGGCCGTGGTCGTGGGCTGGGTCGTGGTCTTGGAGGACGGCGGGGTGGCGCCGGCGGGGAGGGTGGTGGCGGGCAGGTCGGGGAGGCCGGCGGGCAGGGGGTAGAGCGTGGCGTGGGAGGCGTTGGGGCGGGCGGGGGCGAGGGCGATCTGGTGGTGGTCGAGGTCGACGACGGTGTAGAGGGTGCGCAGGACGTGGGCGCCGAGGACGAGGTAGTTGGCGGTGGCGGCGTTGTCGGCGCGGGGGGGTTCGGGTCCGGAGAAGGGGTTGCGGCTGTCGAGGTTCTGGAGGCCGAACAGACAGGTGCGGGCAAAGGGGGACGGCGGGACGGCGTCGGGCAGCGCGTCGTCCTGGTCGGGGATGGCGAGCACGAGGTGGGCGGCGGGCACGGTGACGGCGACGGTGGCGGCGGCCGGGTCGGCCGGGTCGGGGGCGCCGAAGACGAGGCGGAGGGCGATAGTGTTAGTGGCGGTGCAGTCGACGTACGCCAGCTGCGTCTGCGGGCTGACGTAGGCGCCGACGGCGGCAAAGATCGCGGCGGCCATGTCGCGCGGCACGTAGGAGAGCGGCTCGCCGGCGGCCAGCCAGGCGGGCACGGAGCCGGCGCGGTGGTTCGGCAGCGCGGCGACGGCCGGGTCGGCGACGCCGTCGACCAGCAGGGCCAGGCTCGCCAGGTCGACGGCCGGCACCAGGTACGGGTCGGTGGCGGTCTCGTTGTCGTAGGCCACCGTCGACGGCGTCGTCGGCAGCACCACCAGCGTCCCGACAAACTTGCCCGTGTCGAGGCCGCCCAGCACCAGCGCGCCATCGCTGCCACCGTCGCCGCCGTCGCCGCTGCCACCGAGATACAGGCCGTATACCCGCGTGCCAATCCGGCCCTGGCGCTGCAGCTGGTCCAGCAGCATCGGGGACGACGCGGACGACGCGGTCGGCGGGTAGCCGAGGCCGAGCAGGCCGGCCCCGCGCGCCGTGCTTCTGGCGTACCCGATGTCCCGCAGGCGCGGCACGGTGGCGCCGCCGATGGTGAACGTGTCGGAGAAGGTGTCGCCCTCGACCGCCCACTGGCCGAACCAGACGGACAGGTCGTTCTCGTGGTCCAGGCGGTACGTCGTGCTCTTGTCGCGGTCAAAGGTCGTCGCCGGGTGCTGCGCGCAGGCGGCGCCCCCGTCCCAGCAGACCACCGCGTCGCGCGCCACCACCCACGTGCGCTCCAGCACCGTGTCGACCAGCAGCAGCTGCGGCTGCGGCGGCGTGCCCACCGTCACGTTGGCCAAGAAGCCGCCGGCCGTCCAGCGGGCCGAGTAGGCCAGCGCTTCCGGGTACGGGCCTGCGCCCGCGGCCCGGCGCGAGAGCAGGCCTGCGTGCACCGCCGTCCCAGCTGCCACGTGCTGCAGGCTGAGCTCGACCATGGCGGCGGCCGTGGCCGCCAGGAGAGACAGGGTCGCGGCTTTCATGGTGATCTGGGGAGAAAAGGAGACGAGGAGAGAAAGACATGTCGAGAAAGGGGAACCCTGAGAAAGGGCAGCCTTGCCACTCTGCAGAGAAGTCTTGGCACTCGACTGCGCCCGTCGGCGCACGGCACCGCGAGCCGGCCAGATCGCGATGCCACCTGAGTACTGCTCATATCGTCGGACGACGTCTCGTACGTCGTACTCTACAGACGTCGACAAAAAGCGGGTACCCGATGTACCCTCGTACCAGTGGGTCTGACTAGCGCGAACTTTGAAATTGACAGCGCGTGTGATTGGCGGGCGGACCCCTGCGCTTAACCTTGCGCTTCGCCCTGCCTGCCGCCTTGGGCAAGCGCCCTGCTGCGGGCCGTCCTTCCTCCGTCCTGCAGACAAAGAACACAAATCACGACACGAGCAGAGCCACACCACCTCGTATTTGACCTCGCTGCAACCTGCGGGCGCAGCCATGCGCCAAGACGCCAAGGCGCAAGGCCGACGTTGGGCGGCCTCTGCGTGCTTTTACGCTTAAATGGCCTTTATCAGAGGCCGTTCCCCCGGACGTTTTGGTCCTGGACTGGCTCCCTTTTTTCCCCCCATCCTCCTCGCCATGCACGCCGTCCCTTGCGTCCTCGCCCTCCTGGCGGCCCCCGCCGCCGCCAACGTGCTCGAGATCGGGCTGCAGCGGCTGCCGCCCGGCTCGGCCGCGCACGCCGACGTGCTGGCGCGGCGCGCGGAGGCGGGCACGTACCTGGAGGCGCTGGCGTTCAACTGGACGGGCGGCGGCTTCTTTGCCAACGTGTCGGTGGGCACGCCGCCGCAGCTGCAGCTCCTGGAGGTGGACACGCGCAGGGCGAACACGTACGTGCTGGCGCACAACGCGAGCCGGTGCCGGTTGAACTGGGATGAGCAGGGCTGCGCCGCTGGCTGTGAGTCTTGTTTCGGCCTTTTGGCCTTGTCTCTGTTTGTGCTGGCCCCCTCTAACCGGCAGTCAACCCGGACAACAGCTCGACGTACAGGCTCGTCAAGGAATCCGGCTTCCATTTGCACGACATGTATGGCGACTTGATCAACGAGACGCTCGCCCTCGGCGGCGCCACGGCGGCAGGCCTGGTCCTCGGGTATCTGGGCTACGCTGAAAGCGCATTCGGCAGGCTCGGCCTCGGCTACCACATGGAGGGCCCCCAGTGGCCGACGGTGCTGGACGTGCTGCAGGCGCAGCGGCAGATCCCGACGCGCGCGTACAGCCTCTACCTCAACGACGTGCGCGCACCCGAGGGCGGCTCGCTGCTGCTGGGCGGCGTCGACCTGGAGAAGTTTGACGGGCCGCTGGTGCCGCTGGACATTGTGCGGCAGATCCAGACCGCGAACACCTCGTCTCCAATCCGCGACTACTCGCTGGTGGCCGTCCCCCTCGCCAACCTGACGGTGCTGACGCCGGACAACGCGACGAGGACAGGGGTCTGGCCCCAGCCGATGGCGCTGCCGCCCAGCCAGATCGGCCCCATGGCGGCCGTCCTGGACTCGAGCAACGCGCTGCTGTACGCGCCAGTAGACCTGGCGTATGCCATCTGGAACGCCGTGGGCGTCGAGAAGGTCGCCCATACGGCCTACATCGACTGCGCCGCGAACGTGTCTCTCGCCCTGACCTTGGGCACCGGCAACGCCAGCATCACGGTCACGGTGCCGCCCGCGATGCTGGTCCTCGACGTGCTCGACCAGAGCCAATACAAAAATGTGTACCTGCCGCGCGTGTGCCTGTTCGGCGTCCAGATCGACACCAAGGATCACACGCCCGAACTCAACCAAGGATATGGCACTTCGCAGGAAAACTTTGTGCTCCTCGGCGACAACATCCTGCGCGCCCTCTACGCCGTCATCGACCTCGAGCACAACCAGGTCGGCCTCGCCCAGGCCCGCCTCAACAGCACCGCGTCCGCCATCTACCCGCTGCCCGTCAACGCCACCGGCCTGCCCGCCACCCTGACCGGCGGCCAGCCCGTCCCGTCGTTTACGCCCTTTGTCACGCCGACGCCGACGCCGACGCCCACGTCGGCGGCGGCCCGCGCGGCCGGGGCGGCCCGCGCGCCGGGCGGCCTGCTGGCGGCGCTCGCCGTGCTGTTTCTGCTGGGATCGGGTCTTGTCTAGCTTTGCTGTTTCTGCTGTTTCTGCTTTTCTGCTGTACCGTGTATATCGTATAGAAAGACTACCGTGTGTCGCTCGTCGTCTCTGTGTCCTTGTCCTTGGTCTTGGCCTCCTCCTCCGCCGCCGCCAGCGCCTGGTACCGCTGCCGCGCCGCCTCCTGCGCCTGCGCCACAAACGCCGCGTACGACGACCCGCCGCCGCCGCCGC